>JAEIGF010000044.1:0-37012 GCA_018903485.1 Drosophila littoralis
GCCTATAAACATCACATCCCACGGGATAACACAGCAACTTTAAAAAATAATGCTGATATACAATCAGTGGACATGCTACGCCCAGTCACCTTAATGTTAGCTAGCAACATCGCTAGCTCATTCAATGCCGCCAATGACCTTAAAAATGTCTAACAGCCAATTCGTTAATATAATCAATACCAATGCCAACACATTAAATAATATTAATAATAATAATAATTTAGACACTACTACTATACAAACCAGTAATAATACCTTAGCCAATAACACTAGGAATCATGCCAGTAGCAGACAATGTGGCCACCCATTCAAAATGGCCTATTGGAACGCTGCTGGAGTATCCAACAAGTGCATAGAAATGGAAGCCTTTATGCACCATCACAATGTTGACATTATGATGGTCATTGAATTACGCCAAAGAGCCAGCCAGTCAGCATCTAACTCAGCCAGAGGACCATTTGCGAACAACGTCTCACCAAGCATAGATGGCTATCACACATATGTGGCAACACGTAAAGCACCAAATCAAAGATTTGGAGGTGTCGCCATACTCATCAGACATGGCATCAAGCATATTGCTCTGGAACCAATAATGCAAGATGCATGCCAATGCGCACCAGTTGCCATCACCTTATCAACACAGGAAACCATCTTAGTCGCTCCGATATATTGCCCACCGCAATATAAATGGACGTCAGAAAACTTTGGCAAACTGCTTAGCCACATTGATAGCCTGAGTCCGCAGGGATTCATAATATGTGGCGACTGGAATGCCAAAAGCACTTGGTGGGGCAATATGCGACACTGCCAAAGAGGGAGGGAGCTATTGAGGACAATACACTCGAACAAAAAATATAACATATTAGCGACGGGCGGAACCACGCATTATCCCTACGCAAGAGGGAATCAACCATCCGCAATCGACTTCGCAATCTATGGAGGCATTGGAGACAGGCGTCTACGTACATATTCGATAAACGACCTAAACTCTGATCACCTGCCAATACTTATTGATCTGGCTATCGGTCAGGCATTGAATAGAATCAATGTAAAAAATAAAATTTTGCCAAGGAATGCAAATATCAAGAGATTTAAGAGACTACTTAATCAAAATCTACGATTAAACATCGAAATTAATTCGGGAACTGACATAGAGGATGCAATCGACATCCTGTATAGAAAAATAAAGAATGCAGCCACAGCTGCAACTCCCCCCCTCCGCCGAAGATGGCAGCAATTAAGTCGCACGAGATATGGCCGAAATAAACTAAGCGCAAACACTCTGAGGCAAATAAGAATAAAAAGGCAACTAAAATCTTCCTATCTGCTGCTACACACACCGTTAGCACGCAGCCAATACAGACAGGCTCAAAACCGTCTAAATAAATTACTGCGCCGTGATAAGAACGACAATCTTAATCGGCAAATAGCAAAGATAAACGAAACGGACACAAATCGGATACAACAATTATGGAGGACTACAAACTTCATAAAACGACAGCCAGAGCCGAATCGCCCATTAAAAATTAACTCTGGCACCACTACGTCCCATGGCAATGGTATACAAAATCATAATAGAACTATTGAATGGACAAAAACGAATGAGCAGAAGGCTGAAGTCTTTGCAACATACCTTGAGCAAAGATTCAGCCTAAACTTAACAAATACGGCTGAAGAGCGAGCACAGACCAGCAATGAGGTGACTCAGTTTATGCAACTACAGCAACAACAACAGCATGGGCAGATAAATGCACCGCCATTCCGCCCAGTCACGGACAAGGAGGTAATCCAAGTGATTGCCGCCTTAACACTAAAAAAGACGCCGGGCATTGATAACATCGACAATCATGTTATTAAGTCACTTCCGCATAAAGCGATATTATATCTCACTCACATATACAACTGCATACTTAGACACGGACACTTTCCGCGCCAATGGAAATGTGCAGAGATTAAAATGGTCCTAAAAACGGGTAAACCAACGGAAAATGTTAGCTCCTACCGGCCAATAAGTCTGCTGGCAGGGTTCAGCAAGATATTCGAACGAATCCTAATGACGAGGATGTTTGAATGCAAGGACTTTGCCCAGGCAATACCGAACCACCAATTTGGATTCCGCAAGGAACATGGCACAGAACAACAATTGGCGAGAGTAACGCAATTCATACTAAATGCGTATGAAAAGAAGCAATACTGCTCGGCTGTGTTCATCGACATCTGCGAAGCATTTGATCGTGTCTGGCACGAGGGCCTGCTAAGCAAACTGGCCAAATTACTGCCTGCAGTTTTGTGGAATGTACTCAAAAGCTATCTCACCGACCGTACATTTATTGTAAATGGAAATGAGGCAACTAAATCGAGAATTGGACATATTAGCGCTGGAGTACCCCAGGGCAGTGTATTGGGACCGATTCTGTACACAGTATATACATCGGACATGCCACTCCCCTCAACTGCGTTGAGGAATTTATGGGCCACAAATGAGCCCACAACAACAACATCTGCATCTGCAGATACAACACTAACTCCCAGTATGCTGCTCTCCACATTTGCCGACGACACGGTAGTAATGTGTGCAGCGCCATCTCCCGATAGAGCTGTCAATAGAAATGATAGATATCTGCAAGCGTTTGAGAAATGGACAAAACGTTGGTGCATACAAGTAAATGTGAGTAAAACAGCACATGTCATGTTTACATTGCGCACGACACTACGACAAAGCCAGACAGCAATTTCACCAAGGCTAAACGGACAGGAAATAGCCAACAAATCAAGACACCAATATTTGGGAGTTCAGCTGGACAAGAAGCTGAACATGAAACAACACGTCACTACGCTATGTGCACGCACTGGTGCACTGTGCAAAAAATTGGATTGGCTTATTGGTGCCAAGAGTCCGCTAAATATCGCATGCAAAATGACGATATATAAGCAAATGATTGCACCAATCTGGCGCTACGCACTCCCAACTTGGGGTGCATTACTATCAACAACACAATTCAATCGCCTTGAAGTTGGTCAAAATAAAATTCTACGCAGAATAGCCAAGGCCACAAGATACACGCGCAATCAGACAATACGGGAATCCCACGGCATAGACACGGTGGATGAAATCTACCAACAGACTAGCGAAAGGTTTGCTAGAGCCCTCAGCACCCATCCAAATATAAATGCTCGCAAACTAATAAGCGAACCATATACGCCAATACGCCTAAATAGGCCCTTATACTCGCTCCAGCTTGAACGTCACGTGCGCCCCTTGCAACAATTGCAGCAGCAGCACCTTACAACCGATGACCAACAAATGGAGGACAGACTGCCAACACTCCTGCGACTTGAGCATGAGGAACAGGAGGCAAGGAGACAAACCAATACGCCCTGCCTGAATGGAGATACACACGGGCAGCGGCCAAGACCGACGATTAGATTTGGCGAGGGTCATATAAACACCTTTAGACGTCGCTATAGAGATGGGCATATGTCAAGGGAGTACCTAATTAGCCTTATCCAGGACCAACCAGCTACCATTCAGCAGCTAATCCTCCCGGATATCCAACTATCGCGGACAGCACCAACAACTGGCCAGCAACTGCAGCAACAACAGCTAAACAACAGCAACAGTGATGAACAGCTACTAAGCCAACGATTGGACCAAATCAGAATCCAAATTGAACGCGAAATAGACGAGATGCAGCAACAAAGCCACAATGAGCAACAGAGGATTCAAACAGCCCACCAATCAGCCCAACGGACAATATATGACCTGACGGCAGACGACTCCAACAATGATAATGATGATGACTCTGTCATTTGGATCAACAGCAGCCCCAGTGGCGTGGACAATAATACACATTCTTCTATTTCACAGATACCTACCTCTGGTAAACAGCTAATCCGGCTAAATGAGCAGCCTACCGGCCTGATGGCACCAATCCACGCAGATGACGATAACGAGCCGCCACAGCAGCAGCAGCAGCAACAACAACAGCAGCCCAAGCAGACAGCCCAGACGGTCCTCTCACAGCAGAGACTGCAACAATCAATCCAGCTGCTGGATACCCGGCAGCAACCAGCCACTCAGCAGCCGCAGCAACAGCAGCTCCAATACACGTCGCCAGCCAACAGGCTGAAACGGAAGAGAATGCCATCTCAAACCGCTCAACGGCCTAACAATACCTGCAAGAATAACGAATATAAGCAAAAACGTCCAGCCATCAAGCACACAGTCTCTGAATCAGAGCTGACGCCTAAAAAACCATGCAGGTACTTATCTTCAACCCGGGATCTACAATTACCCCAACAGCGACTACAGCTCGGCAAGCGGCACCATGTGGACCCCGCTTACGCTGATCCTCCCTCGCCAAAGAGAAGCAGAATGCAACAACAACGGCATGCCAATAAGCCAGCGTGCATACTTATCCACTACACTAGTGGCAAATGGGTAGTACTATGGCCAAAAATCTTGGGGGTATGGTTACTCCTATCCAGCATCGGCCTAAGGGCACAGCACCAATCCATCTCCTGGAAGGCGCTCGTCACATCCGTGGCCTCAGAGCGCATACGGCTGCAGGCTCAGCCCGCCAAGCGACGATCTGGTCTCCATGGGATCCAAATTAACCACTCCAGGGTAATAGCCAAGCGACTTGCGCACCGCAAAGCAGTGCGATACAAAGTAGATATAGAAATCAAATTAATTTAGCCAATAATTTTGTCAAAGTTAATAATATTCAAATACTTACATGCGTGCAGCATGCTTCCTAATACCCATGTACTTGCCAACACTGCGTCAGCGTTGCCAACTGATCGCAAATAATTTCCCCCATGCTAACTGACCTACACTAAGAATGTTAATCGTACTCATTTTGGCACTGTTAATAAGTAGGTTAGTCGAGAATCCATGTTAAATGTATCTCAATGTTAATCAATGTTAATTGTCTCTGCCTCACAATCCAGAGAGTAATTTATAAGAGTCATCCAATGTTGTCAAAATTTCTGATTTGTGACGTATAGTTTAAGTAGAAATGGACAACAATAAAGCAATTTGAAGTTCTTGTGGTTGGCTCGTCGTGGACGGACGTGTTTTTCGCCGAGCCCAGACAGCCGCCGGCCAGCGCCCCGCGCACCAAGAACCCTCAAACTAACGAAAAAATTTACAAGTGTTTTTAATATTTTCCAATAAAATAAAAATTAAATTAAAATCAAATAAAGGAAAATGCTTGTGTTAATAAATTAAATTAAAATCAGTTTAATAAATGAAAATTAAACGCCAATCAGCATTTTTAAATGCTACAAAACAATAAAGTCAATTAAAAAATGGAAATTAAATGGAAAAAGGAAAGACAGTCAATAAATTAATTAAATAATATTATTAAATAAATTAATAATGCCAATCAGCATTTTTAAATGCTAATAAATCAATAAATAATATTCAATAAATAGTATTCAATAAATAATATATAAATATTGTGACTTGTGCAAGTGCAATAATCTTTTTTGTTAATAATATTAACAAGCCAACAATTTGAGGAGAGACGACCAGACGAGGAGACAGACAGAGGGAAATCTACGCTCAAAAAAAAAAAAAAAAAAAAAAAAGAAACGTACATAAAATTATACATATAACTATGTATATGCAAATTTGGCAAGTATATAAGCAAAGTATATAAGCGAAAAATGCGCGAAAAGGCGGCGTCTAAAGCGGAGGCGGCCATCGCTGCAGCCAAAGTTGCCCCCCATACCCCGGCACCTGTAGCCATTGGCACTCCAATACAGCTGCATCAGCATCCACACCAACACCAGCAACGGCAACCGCTACATCATCAGAAGCAGCAACAACATCAGCAGCAGAAGAAGAGAAAGCCGAAGCCGAAACATAAGCGAGCAACTCCGCTCTCTGCAGCTCAGTCGCTGTCGGCGCTTGCGTCGACAGAGGCTCCACTTGAGCGTTTGAGTGGCGGCGGCAGCGGCAGCAGAGCAGCAACGGAGCTGAGTGATTTCAACAGCGATAGCAATGGACTGAGTGAGAGCGAACACGGCGACATGTTCGATACGAACTCAGAGCCAAATGTTTGGAGCGAGAACATGGGGCGTCAGCAACATGTTGCTAGAGCGCAAGTACACGGCAACATGTATACTGACAGCCCAGCCAATACTGACACAGACTCGCACTGTGTTTTAACAAGCCAGGAAGCTGGAAATGAACTAAACAATGCCGATTCCAACTTATCGGCTAGCCAATGCGTCCGCAATGAGGACATTATTGCAAATAATTATGCTGCAAATATGCCAACAAATTTAATGGAAATTTCTGGATTTGAAAATGAGGCGAGCGGACAGCCACCAATTGATATTATGGATCTTATTTTGGGGTTCGAAATGCCTGAGCCATCAAATGACAATACGGCTGCCAAGCGGCCCCAAAAACGAAAAATAACGACTAAGCAAACAATTAATAAGCGCCCAGCTAAAAGTGGTGGCTCGAATGCTGGCAATATTAATAATGCTACCTTCACAGCCACAGTCAGCAACAACAACAACAACAGGGTCAGCGATAGTGAGAATGATGACATGGAAGTTGAAGAAACGGCCTCCAACTGTATGCCGAATACAGACTCCGGCCAGCCAATCCAGCAGACAACAGCTCATAGGGTCAGAGTGCCCACAATTTATTTGCCCAATGTGGATGATATTCAGCAGTTAACTGAAAATATCACAAACAATTTGGGTGCCAATAAATTCGCCACCAAATGCACTCAGGCAGGTGGTGTGCGAGTACAGTGTGCCGATATTGAGGCATACAATGCGGCAATCAAGCAGCTTGATGCTTTAAATATATACCGGCATACCCATCAACTGCGCAATGAGCGCGGAGCACGGTATATTATACGCCACCTGCACTATTCAACGCCATGCGATTGGATTCGCATGGAGCTGAGAAGATTGGGTCATGTGGTGAGATATGTGGACGTCTTAAAACAACGCTACACGGCCAAGCCAATAAATATTTTTGAAATAGAAATTGAGCCGAAAGCGGACTCTAATAATAACATACTGGAAATAAAGCAACTTGGCAGCCAGGAAGTTAAAGTTGAGAGGCAGCGGAAGCGCACTGATCCTGTTCAGTGCCACCGTTGCCAGGCATATGGTCACAGCAAGAACTATTGCCGTCGACCGTTCATATGCCTCAAATGCGGACAAGGACACCCCACAACAATGTGCACCAAGGCAAGAGGCGCGCCTTCTAAGTGCGCCAATTGCCAGGGCGAACATATTGCCAGTTATAAAGGATGCAAGGCATTTAAGGATGAGCGAGCGAAGCTAGCTGCTAATAGATTACGTACATCAACTAATCAGCAACAGCAGCAGAAACATCAGCTACTAGCCAATAAGCGCACTAAAGTAGAGCATAATGAGGAGTCCAGTCAACAACAAAAACATAAAAATGTGGTCAACTCCACTATGACATACAGTCAGGTGGCTAGAGGGCATGCCAATTCTGGCCGGGTACGTAATCCGGCCACTAAACATCTTCAACAATTCCAGCAGAGGCTCCAGCTGGAACACAAACAGCAGCAGAAGAAGCAGTCGGGTCAAATAGTGGCAGATAGGGCTCCAAATACAGCAGTATCTACGCATCAGCAGCAATACAAACGACAGCAACAGCAACAACTACAACATCAACAGCTAAATGGAGAAATTCCGGCCAAAAATGCAGCTATAGAAGCTTTTACAAGCGATATGGCTGCAATGCATCAAATGGCCAAAAAACTGGACCAGGTAGTTGGCCTACTATTACAAATAGTAGCCAACTCAAACATTTCTATGCCTGCAACAAATTTGCACGGCTCAGCCACACGGACGCTATATAGATCACAGATTGATAGCGCCCGTCAAGACGCCAATGATATACAAAATGTATAAAACAAGAAGAGACACTAAGAGAAACGGCCGTAGAGTTTGGGAGAACATAACAAACACTCGGAACGAACAATCTGCAATTAATGTAACAACAGGTAAAGCCGCTCCTTACTCATGCAAACAGGTAAATCGGTTATCAGCCTTCAATTTCGCTAGCATCAGCGATAATAATACAGATTTGGCAATCGGCCAGACAACTAATAAGGCAAATAAACGCCATAAGCAATATATAGAAGCCGTCGATGAGCTTCAAAAATACATCTTAGATGATATACAAGCAGCCTTAGAAACAAATTTGGATTTTGATTCTGAGGATGCGTTCGAATTTATGAATGAAATATACAATCAAGCAGAATATGTTTCTCCCCAACTCAGCCGTAGCCGAAAAGGTAACTCTATGTCAAAAAAGAAATATAGAGGGCACACGCTGCTACGCGCAACACTAGCGCGTAGTAAGAAAATATACAGCGTGCCCAAAACATGCACTCTATGGCATAATAATCAGATGGACAACTTAGAGTTGACATCAGAAAGCATTAATCATGAATTTAATTTCTCTATTCAACAGCCATTAATGCACAAAGTGCAACAACAAGAACAACTACAGCTGACTGATGAAGAGCAACAGCTAGAAGACAACATCTATGAGGACATAATTGATGCTATGTTTTTTATAGTTTGCACCGAGACCACTGATATTGATTTAGAAGAGCGTAATTATATAGATGATATATGGATGGAAATGATTCATATAGCACTTAATGAAAAATTACCTCAGCCACTAACTAACAGATCAATTTATCCGCCACTAATAAAGAGACTGACAAAATCGGACCCCGATATGGACAGAAAAATTAGAGAAATTTTAAGTCAATTTCAGTTCTCACTTACCGGTGATCGGCTCATCCGGTTGACAACACGGCAGCAGCGAGGCATATGCGAACAGCTCCAGCCGACTACATCCAATTCGGCCTCCCATGGCATCCAACAACATCCGCAAATCCAGCAGCAAGCCCCTTGGGGGCAACAAAAGCAGCAGCAACAGTCGATGGCAGCCAATCCGGCCTCCTATGGCCTCCAGGAACAATCAACAATCCACCAAGATGGGCAGAATAGCCAACAACAACATCACCGATCGACGGTTGCCACCACGTCATCCCAGGGTATGTCACAGCATCCACTAGTACGGCAGACGGACCAGAAGGATCACCAGGGACAGCAACAGCTGTCAATGGTGACCATAGAGGCTCCTCTTGACCAGCACCAGCATCTCCAAATTGAGTTGCCGACCCATATGGGCCAGCAACACAAAGCGAATACAGTCACTACGGCCAATCAAGATCAGCATTCGGCCCAATGGGGGCAGCGGCTCCTGCAAGAATGGTCGATGGTAGTCAAATCGGCTTCCACTGGACATCAAAAGCACCAACCAATCCAGCAGCACCTGCTTGTAGGCGAGCAGCTACAGGAAAAGCGATTGACGGCGAGCATGACAGCCTTTTCTGACCGTCAAACGCATCCGCCAATCCAGCTGCCCGCTTACAAGCCGGAGCAGCTACAGAAGCTATGCTCAACGTTGGCCTCCACGGGCCAGTGGCAGCAGCAGCAACAGCAAACAGATGCATCCAATCCGGCCTCCTATGACGCACGGCAACACCAGCAAATCCAGCAGCACGCCCTATGGGAGCAGCAGCTTCAGCAACAATGGCCAACGGCGGCCTCAAATCCACTAATTGAGCGGCCAATTCTCCGAGGGCGACGGCGCTCAAATAACCGATCGACGGTTGCCACCACGTCATCCCAGGGTATGTCACAGCATCCACTAATACGGCAGACGGACCAGAAGGATCACCAGGGACAGCAACAGCTGTCAATGGTGACCATAGAGGCTTCTCCTGACCAGCACCAGCATCTCCAAATTGAGTTGCCGGCCCATATGGGCCAGCAGCACCAAGCGATGCCAGCCACTACGGCCACCCAGGGCCAGCAACACAAGCCGAAAATTGGTCAGCCTGTTGTTCAGGGACAGCAGGTGCATAAACAGAGATCGACGGTGGCCAAAATATCCATGGATGGCCACGGTACGCATCCGCAAATTCACCGACCTGAATATACGGGAAGGCGACGTATGCAGAGGCGACGACTGATGGCAGCCCAGAGGCCATTAAAACAACGCAGAAGCTCCCACTACCTGGAAAAGAACAATTTGAATCACCATGGCAAAAAGAAAAAAACAAAGCCAATTGCGTACATACCTGCACAGCCGGACATGCGCGACAAACAGCGATCAGCGAAGGAGACTTGGCAACTCGTCAAGCGACATCCACTCGATGCTGAGTGGCCGGTGTCTGCTCCACCTGATCGCCCTAAAATGATGCAGCGCAAGCTGCACGTCAATAAGCCTTCGGGCAATATCAAGCACAGAAGGCGTGGCAGCAAGGAGGCGATCAATTGGTCACGCATCCTGGGCGCGTGGCTTATGATGTCCACCATTGCCGGCCAGCAGATCCAGCAGCAACAGCAGCACCAAAAAGCATCTACCACGATGCAGACTCCAGCGGCAGAAGCGGCGGCCAACAAGCAAGTCAAATTGCAACGCAGTTGCTCAATAAGTATGCCAAGTCGACGATGGTGGACAAATATCCACCGCAAGGCCAGAGGCAGGCGTCCAGCGCACCGAAAGGCGGTGCGATATAAAATTTAATTAATATTTGATTTTATTTTTGCCAACAAATTGTTAATTTAAGTTCAAATTCTCACTTGCACGCTTCTAGCGTGCCGATAAGTATTTTACTTCCATGTATGTATGCGTGTACTTGCCAACACTGCGTCAGCGTTGCCAACTGATCGCAAATAATTTCCCCCATGCTAACTGACCTACACTAAGAATGTTAATCGTACTCATTTTGGCACTGTTAATAAGTAGGTTAGTCGAGAATTCATGTTAAATGTATCTCAATGTTAATTAATGTTAATTGTCTCTGCCTCACAATCCAGAGAGTATATGTCTTGTAATTTATAAGAGTCATCCAATGTTGTCAAAATTTCTGATTTGTGACGTATAGTTTAAGTAGAAATGGACAACAATAAAGCAATTTGAAGTTCTTGTGGTTGGCTCGTCGTGGACGGACGTGTTTTTCGCCGAGCCCAGACAGCCGCCGGCCAGCGCCCCGCGCACCAAGAACCCTCAAACTAATGAAAAACAAATGCACTCACTTACCTGTACAGACAATTCGATCTCCACGGTCCTGGCGGCGGCGAGCTGGCCGATTTGGAGTCGTACAACAACGGCAAATCCATCCTACAGTAAGGCGACGGAGGCGGCTCGAACCTGCAGAGCCGTCTTCGACTCAGCTTGACCACGTGACTGAGTGCACTGATGGGCCGCAGCAGGGCTCACTAGCGACGACGCACACGCAGCAGGTGCTGCCTGGGGCCTCATGCGCAAACACACGCCGTCGGCCAAGTTGCTCCTCCCTGCCAGGACAACAACGACAATGGCAGCCGGGGAGCACACAGCAGCAGCAGCGAATCCGGCCAGAAACCACAACGATGCACAAATGGCCAGAGTCACGGGGAATACGATCCCCTCGGTCTAGCGTGTGGCGACCCGGACACAACTGGAGGCAACTCGCTCATCGAAAAGCACGTCCGCTTGCGAACATTCCAGAGGCACCTGAAAATAAAAAATAATAATAATTATTTAGTAATTAATGTTAAAAAACAAACTTATTGTATTTATGTAAATTCTTTTCTATGAAAATGTTGCCAGACTGTTTTCTCATAGCAGTCGACCACTTCGATGCGTGTGATTAACTTTCGTTCATCGCATGCGGAGTGGCCACCCTAAAAAAAAAGTATCGATATGTACACCAATTATATTTGTATATGTTGCTCGATAGTAACGAACAAATAAAGAATAGGTAAGCTGTCGAGTTTCTCATTCGACAGCAAGCCCTCAACGTGTACAAAAGTGCACAGCAAATAAAAAAACCATGATCAACTCACTTAGGCGGGACTACAGGGACGGAAAGATAACGCTAGAGTCGCTACAGGATAAGGTCAAAGACCAGCCTATTGTAATACAAAAAGCTAATCCTGCCAGAGCCACCTCCGACTAAGCAACAAAGCCAGTCATATGAACAACAACAACTCATTGACGATGAAGAGCAGCTTGCTACACGATTAAAGCTTCTCCAGCTGCACATGGAACGCGAACTCGACGACGCGCTAGAAGAAGCCACAACAGCGCAACATCAACACGAGTCGGGGTCGGCACAACCACCAACATCTATATTTCGTCTGCCAGGACAACAACGACAAGGGCAGCCGGGGTGCACACAGCAGCAGCAGCATATCCGGTCAGAAACCACAACGACGAACAAGCGTCATGCATCGTGTCAGTTCTGGGAAGCTGAGCAAGAAACTCCACATTTGCCACCAATCCGTTTCCCACTGGCACGGCAGCAACGAGCCGACCAACTGGGAATCATGCAACAACGGTTTCATCCAACAGTCAAGCGACGGAGGCAACTCGAACTTGTGGAGCAGTCTTCGACTCAGCTTGACCACATGACTGAGTACACTGAGAAGCCGCATCAGAGCTCACTAGCGACGACGCACATACAGCAGGTGCAGCCTGAGGCCTTATGCGCAAACATGCGTCGGCGGCCAAATTGTACCTCGCTGCCAGGACAACAACGACAAGGGCAGCCGGGGAGCACACAGCAGCAGCAACAAATCCGGCCAGAAACCAAAACGATGCACAAGCGACCATGTCAGTCCTGGGAAGCTGAGCAAGAAACTCCACAATTGCCGGTGACACAGTCTGAAACACCTGAAAACAAATGCACAAAATGCGCTACAATGCTGGCGTCTGATAATAATTGCACTCACTCACCTGTACAGCCAATCCGTTTCCCATTGGCACGGCAGCGGCGAGCCGGCCAACTGGGAATCATGCAACAGCGGTTCCATCCAACAGCCAAGCGACGGAGGCAACCCGAACTTGTGGAGCCGTCTTCGACTCAGCTTGACCACGTGACTGAGCACACTGAGAAGCCGCATCAAAGCTCACTAGCGACGACGCACATACAGCAAGTGCAGCCCGGGGCGTTATGGGCAAACATACGTCGGCGTCCAATTTGCTCCTCCCTGCCAGGACAACAACGACAAGGGCAGCCTGAGAGCACACTGCAGCAGCAGCAAATCCAGTCAGAAGCCGAGCGAGAAACGCCACAATTGCCAATAATCCAGTCTGAAATAGCTGAAAACAAATGCACAAAATGTGCTACAATACTAGTGTCTGATAATAAGTGCATTCACTTACTTGTACAGCCAATCCGTTTCTCACTGGCACGGCAACTACGAGCTGGCCAATTGGGAATCATACAACAACAAATCCATCCAACAGTCAAGCGACGGAGGCAACCCGAACCTGTGGAGTCGTCCTCGACTCAGCTTGACCACGCGACTGAGTACACTGATAAGCCGCAACAGGGCCCACCAGCGATAACGCACATACAGCAGGTGCAGCCTGAGGTCTTATGCGCAGGCATGCGTCGGCGGCCAAATTGCTCCTCCTTGCCAGGACAACAACGACAGGGCCAGCCGGAAAGCACACAGCAGCAGCAGCAAATCCAGTCGGAAGCCGAGCGAGAGACTCCACAATTATCAATAATACAGACTAAAATACCTGAAAACAAACTCACAAAATGTGCCTCAATACTAGTGTCTGATAATAAGTGCACTCACTTACCTGTACAGCCAATCCGTTTCTCACTAGCACGGCAACAACGAGCTGGTCAATTGGGAATCGTACAACAACAGCAAATCCATTCAACAGTGAAGCGACGGAGGCAACTCGAGCCTGTAGAACCTTTGATACAGCTGGACCACTCGGCTGAGTGTACTGAGAAGCCGCATCAAAGCTCACTAGCGACGACGCACATACAGCAGGTGCAGCCTGAGGCCTTATGCGCAAACATACGTCAACGGCCAAATCTCACCTCCCTGCCAGGACAACAACGACAAGGGCAGACGGGGAGCACACAGCAGCAGCAGCTAATCCGGCCAGAAACCACAACGATGCACAAGCGACCATGCCAGTCCTGGGAAGCTGAGCAAGAAACTCCAAAATTGCCGGTGACACAGTCTGAAACACCTGGAAACAAATGCACAAAATGCGCTACAATGCTGGCGTCTGATAATAATTGTACTCACTTACCTGTACAGCCAATCCGTTTCCCACTGGCACGGCAGCGGCGAGCCGGCCAACTGGGAATCATGCAACAGCGGTTCCATCCAACAGTCGGGTGGCGGAGGCAGCCCGAACTTGTGGAGCCGTCTTCGACTCAGCTTGACCACGTGACTGAGTGCACTGGGTGGCCGCATCAGGGCTCACTAGCGACGACGCACATACAGCAGGTGCAGCCTGAGGCCTTATGCGCAAACATGCGTCGGCGGCCAAATTGTACCTCGCTGCCAGGACAACAACGACAAGGGCAGCCGGGGAGCACACAGCAGCAGCAGCAAATCCGGTCAGAAACCACAACGACGCACAAGCGTCATGCACCATGTCAGTTCTGGGAAGCTGAGCAAGAAACTGGACGATTGCCAGTAACTCAGTCTGAAACAAAATGTGCTACAATACTAGTGTCTGATAATAAGTGCATTCACTTACCTGTACAGCCAATCCGTTTCCCACTGGCACGGCAGCAACGAGCCGGCCAAATGGGAATCATGCAACAGCGGTTTCATCCAGCAGTCAAGCGACGGAGGCAACTCGAACTTGGGGAGCCGTCTTCGACTCAGCTTGACCACGTGACTGAGTACACTGAGAAGCCGCATCAGGGCTCACTAGCGACGACGCACATTCAGCAGGTGCAGCCTGAGGCCCTATGCGCAAACATGCGTCGGCGGCCAAATTGTACCTCGCTGCCAGGACAACAACGACAAGGGCAGCCGGGGAGCACACAGCAGCAGCAAATTCGGCCAGAAACCACAACGATGCACAAGCGACCATGTCAGTCCTGGGAAGCTGAGCAAGAAACTCCACAATTGCCGGTGACACAGTCTGAAACACCTGGAAACAAATGCACAAAATGCGCTACAATGCTGGCGTCTGATAATAATTGTACTCACTTACCTGTACAGCCAATCCGATTCCCACTGGCACGGCATCGGCGAGCTGGCCAACTGTTAACCATGCAACAGCGGTTCCATTCAACAGTCGGGCGGCGGATGCAGCCCGAACTTGTGGAGCCGTCTTCGACTCAGCTTGACCACGTGACTGAGTGCACTGGGTGGCCGCATCAGGGCTCACTAGCGATGACGCACATACAGCAGGTGCAGCCTGAGGCCTTATGCGCAAACATGCGTCGACGGCCAAATTGTGCCTCGCTGCCAGGACAACAACGACAAGGGCAGCCGGTGAGCACACAGCAGCAGCAACAAATCCAGTCGGAAGCCGAGCGAGAGACTCCACAATTGCCAATAATCCAGACCGAAATACCTGAAAACAAACTCACAAAATGTACCTCAATACTAGTGGCTGATAACAAATGCACTCACTTACCTGTACAGACAATTCGATCTCCACGGTCCTGGCGGCGGCGAGCTGGCCGATTTGGAGTCGTACAACAACGGCAAATCCATCCTACAGTAAGGCGACGGAGGCGGCTCGAACCTGCAGAGCCGTCTTCGACTCAGCTTGACCACGTGACTGAGTGCACTGATGGGCCGCAGCAGGGCTCACTAGCGACGACGCACACGCAGCAGGTGCTGCCTGGGGCCTCATGCGCAAACACACGCCGTCGGCCAAGTTGCTCCTCCCTGCCAGGACAACAACGACAATGGCAGCCGGGGAGCACACAGCAGCAGCAGCGAATCCGGCCAGAAACCACAACGATGCACAAATGGCCAGAGTCACGGGGAATACGATCCCCTCGGTCTAGCGTGTGGCGACCCGGACACAACTGGAGGCAACTCGCTCATCGAAAAGCACGTCCGCTTGCGAACATTCCAGAGGCACCTGAAAATAAAAAATAATAATAATTATTTAGTAATTAATGTTAAAAAACAAACTTATTGTATTTATGTAAATTCTTTTCTATGAAAATGTTGCCAGACTGTTTTCTCATAGCAGTCGACCACTTCGATGCGTGTGATTAACTTTCGTTCATCGCATGCGGAGTGGCCACCCTAAAAAAAAAAGTATCGATATGTACACCAATTATATTTGTATATGTTGCTCGATAGTAACGAACAAATAAAGAATAGGTAAGCTGTCGAGTTTCTCATTCGACAGCAAGCCCTCAACGTGTACAAAAGTGCACAGCAAATAAAAAAAACCATGATCAACTCACTTAGGCGGGACTACAGGGACGGAAAGATAACGCTAGAGTCGCTACAGGATAAGGTCAAAGACCAGCCTATTGTAATACAAAAGCTAATCCTGCCAGAGCCACCTCCGACTAAGCAACAAAGCCAGTCATATGAACAACAACAACTCATTGACGATGAAGAGCAGCTTGCTACACGATTAAAGCTTCTCCAGCTGCACATGGAACGCGAACTCGACGACGCGCTAGAAGAAGCCACAACAGCGCAACATCAACACGAGTCGGGGTCGGCACAACCACCAACATCTATATTTCGTCTGCCAGGACAACAACGACAAGGGCAGCCGGGGTGCACACAGCAGCAGCAGCATATCCGGTCAGAAACCACAACGACGAACAAGCGTCATGCATCGTGTCAGTTCTGGGAAGCTGAGCAAGAAACTCCACATTTGCCACCAATCCGTTTCCCACTGGCACGGCAGCGGCGAACCGGCCAACTGGGAATCATGCAACAGCGGTTTCATCCAACAGTCAAGCGACGGAGGCAACTCGAACTTGTGGAGCAGTCTTCGACCCAGCTTGACCACAAGACTGAGTACCCTGAGAAGCCGCATCAGGGCTCACTAGCGACGACGCACATACAGCAGGTGCAGCCTGAGGCCTTATGCGCAAACATGCGTCGGCGGCCAAATTGTACCTCGCTGCCAGGACAACAACGACAAGGGCAGCCGGGGAGCACACAGCAGCAGCAACAAATCCGGCCAGAAACCAAAACGATGCACAAGCGACCATGTCAGTCCTGGGAAGCTGAGCAAGAAACTCCACAATTGCCGGTGACACAGTCTGAAACACCTGAAAACAAATGCACAAAATGCGCTACAATGCTGGCGTCTAATAATAATTGCACTCACTCACCTGTACAGCCAATCCGTTTCCCACTGGCACGGCAGCGGCGAACCGGCCAACTGGGAATCATGCAACAGCGGTTTCATCCAACAGTCAAGCGACGGAGGCAACTCGAACTTGTGGAGCCGTCTTCGACTCAGCTTGACCACGTGACTGAGCACACTGAGAAGCCGCATCAAAGCTCACTAGCGACGACGCACATACAGCAAGTGCAGCCCGGGGCGTTATGGGCAAACATACGTCGGCGTCCAATTTGCTCCTCCCTGCCAGGACAACAACGACAAGGGCAGCCTGAGAGCACACTGCAGCAGCAGCAAATCCAGTCAGAAGCCGAGCGAGAAACGCCACAATTGCCAATAATCCAGTCTGAAATAGCTGAAAACAAATGCACAAAATGTGCTACAATACTAGTGTCTGATAATAAGTGCATTCACTTACTTGTACAGCCAATCCGTTTCTCACTGGCACGGCAACTACGAGCTGGCCAATTGGGAATCATACAACAACAAATCCATCCAACAGTCAAGCGACGGAGGCAACCCGAACCTGTGGAGTCGTCCTCGACTCAGCTTGACCACGCGACTGAGTACACTGATAAGCCGCAACAGGGCCCACCAGCGATAACGCACATACAGCAGGTGCAGCCTGAGGTCTTATGCGCAGACATGCGTCGGCGGCCAAATTGCTCCTCCTTGCCAGGACAACAACGACAGGGCCAGCCGGAAAGCACACAGCAGCAGCAGCAAATCCAGTCGGAAGCCGAGCGAGAGACTCCACAATTATCAATAATACAGACTAAAATACCTGAAAACAAATTCACAAAATGTGCCTCAATACTAGTGTCTGATAATAAGTGCACTCACTTACCTGTACAGCCAATCCGTTTCTCACTAGCACGGCAACAACGAGCTGGTCAATTGGGAATCGTACAACAACAGCAAATCCATTCAACAGTGAAGCGACGGAGGCAACTCGAGCCTGTAGAACCTTTGATACAGCTGGACCACTCGGCTGAGTGTACTGAGAAGCCGCATCAAAGCTCACTAGCGACGACGCACATACAGCAGGTGCAGCCTGAGGCCTTATGCGCAAACATACGTCAACGGCCAAATCTCACCTCCCTGCCAGGACAACAACGACAAGGGCAGACGGGGAGCACACAGCAGCAGCAGCTAATCCGGCCAGAAACCACAACGATGCACAAGCGACCATGCCAGTCCTGGGAAGCTGAGCAAGAAACTCCAAAATTGCCGGTGACACAGTCTGAAACACCTGGAAACAAATGCACAAAATGCGCTACAATGCTGGCGTCTGATAATAATTGTACTCACTTACCTGTACAGCCAATCCGTTTCCCACTGGCACGGCAGCGGCGAGCCGACCAACTGGGAATCATGCAACAGCGGTTCCATCCAACAGTCGGGTGGCGGAGGCAGCCCGAACTTGTGGAGCCGTCTTCGACTCAGCTTGACCACGTGACTGAGTGCACTGGGTGGCCGCATCAGGGCTCACTAGCGACGACGCACATACAGCAGGTGCAGCCTGAGGCCTTATGCGCAAACATGCGTCGGCGGCCAAATTGTACCTCGCTGCCAGGACAACAACGACAAGGGCAGCCGGGGAGCACACAGCAGCAGCAGCAAATCCGGTCAGAAACCACAACGACGCACAAGCGTCATGCACCATGTCAGTTCTGGGAAGCTGAGCAAGAAACTGGACGATTGCCAGTAACTCAGTCTGAAACAAAATGTGCTACAATACTAGTGTCTGATAATAAGTGCATTCACTTACCTGTACAGCCAATCCGTTTCCCACTGGCACGGCAGCAACGAGCCGGCCAAATGGGAATCATGCAACAGCGGTTTCATCCAGCAGTCAAGCGACGGAGGCAACTCGAACTTGTGGAGCCGTCTTCGACTCAGCTTGACCACGTGACTGAGTACACTGAGAAGCCGCATCAGGGCTCACTAGCGACGACGCACATTCAGCAGGTGCAGCCTGAGGCCCTATGCGCAAACATGCGTCGGCGGCCAAATTGTACCTCGCTGCCAGGACAACAACGACAAGGGCAGCCGGGGAGCACACAGCAGCAGCAAATTCGGCCAGAAACCACAACGATGCACAAGCGACCATGTCAGTCCTGGGAAGCTGAGCAAGAAACTCCACAATTGCCGGTGACACAGTCTGAAACACCTGGAAACAAATGCACAAAATGCGCTACAATGCTGGCGTCTGATAATAATTGTACTCACCTACCTGTACAGCCAATCCGATTCCCACTGGCACGGCATCGGCGAGCTGGCCAACTGGGAACCATGCAACAGCGGTTCCATTCAACAGTCGGGCGGCGGATGCAGCCCGAACTTGTGGAGCCGTCTTCGACTCAGCTTGACCACGTGACTGAGTGCACTGGGTGGCCGCATCAGGGCTCACTAGCGACGACGCACATACAGCAGGTGCAGCCTGAGGCCTTATGCGCAAACATGCGTCGACGGCCAAATTGTGCCTCGCTGCCAGGACAACAACGACAAGGGCAGCCGGTGAGCACACAGCAGCAGCAACAAATCCAGTCGGAAGCCGAGCGAGAGACTCCACAATTGCCAATAATCCAGACCGAAATACCTGAAAACAAACTCACAAAATGTACCTCAATACTAGTGGCTGATAACAAATGCACTCACTTACCTGTACAGACAATTCGATCTCCACGGTCCTGGCGGCGGCGAGCTGGCCGATTTGGAGTCGTACAACAACGGCAAATCCATCCTACAGTAAGGCGACGGAGGCGGCTCGAACCTGCAGAGCCGTCTTCGACTCAGCTTGACCACGTGACTGAGTGCACTGATGGGCCGCAGCAGGGCTCACTAGCGACGACGCACACGCAGCAGGTGCTGCCTGGGGCCTCATGCGCAAACACACGCCGTCGGCCAAGTTGCTCCTCCCTGCCAGGACAACAACGACAATGGCAGCCGGGGAGCACACAGCAGCAGCAGCGAATCCGGCCAGAAACCACAACGATGCACAAATGGCCAGAGTCACGGGGGAATACGATCCCCTCGGTCTAGCGTGTGGCGACCCGGACACAACTGGAGGCAACTCGCTCATCGAAAAGCACGTCCGCTTGCGAACATTCCAGAGGCACCTGAAAATAAAAAATAATAATAATTATTTAGTAATTAATGTTAAAAAACAAACTTATTGTATTTATGTAAATTCTTTTCTATGAAAATGTTGCCAGACTGTTTTCTCATAGCAGTCGACCACTTCGATGCGTGTGATTAACTTTCGTTCATCGCATGCGGAGTGGCCACCCTAAAAAAAGTATCGATATGTACACCAATTATATTTGTATATGTTGCTCGATAGTAACGAACAAATAAAGAATAGGTAAGCTGTCGAGTTTCTCATTCGACAGCAAGCCCTCAACGTGTACAAAAGTGCACAGCAAATAAAAAAACCATGATCAACTCACTTAGGCGGGACTACAGGGACGGAAAGATAACGCTAGAGTCGCTACAGGATAAGGTCAAAGACCAGCCTATTGTAATACAAAAGCTAATCCTGCCAGAGCCACCTCCGACTAAGCAACAAAGCCAGTCATATGAACAACAACAACTCATTGACGATGAAGAGCAGCTTGCTACACGATTAAAGCTTCTCCAGCTGCACATGGAACGCGAACTCGACGACGCGCTAGAAGAAGCCACAACAGCGCAACATCAACACGAGTCGGGGTCGGCACAACCACCAACATCTATATTTCGTCTGCCAGGACAACAACGACAAGGGCAGCCGGGGTGCACACAGCAGCAGCAGCATATCCGGTCAGAAACCACAACGACGAACAAGCGTCATGCATCGTGTCAGTTCTGGGAAGCTGAGCAAGAAACTCCACATTTGCCACCAATCCGTTTCCCACTGGCACGGCAGCAACGAGCCGACCAACTGGGAATCATGCAACAACGGTTTCATCCAACAGTCAAGCGACGGAGGCAACTCGAACTTGTGGAGCAGTCTTCGACCCAGCTTGACCACAAGACTGAGTACCCTGAGAAGCCGCATCAGGGCTCACTAGCGACGACGCACATACAGCAGGTGCAGCCTGAGGCCTTATGCGCAAACATGCGTCGGCGGCCAAATTGTACCTCGCTGCCAGGACAACAACGACAAGGGCAGCCGGGGAGCACACAGCAGCAGCAACAAATCCGGCCAGAAACCAAAACGATGCACAAGCGACCATGTCAGTCCTGGGAAGCTGAGCAAGAAACTCCACAATTGCCGGTGACACAGTCTGAAACACCTGAAAACAAATGCACAAAATGCGCTACAATGCTGGCGTCTAATAATAATTGCACTCACTCACCTGTACAGTCAATCCGTTTCCCACTGGCACGGCAGCGGCGAGCCGGCCAACTGGGAATCATGCAACAGCGGTTCCATCCAACAGCCAAGCGACGGAGGCAACCCGAACTTGTGGAGCCGTCTTCGACTCAGCTTGACCACGTGACTGAGCACACTGAGAAGCCGCATCAAAGCTCACTAGCGACGACGCACATACAGCAAGTGCAGCCCGGGGCGTTATGGGCAAACATACGTCGGCGTCCAATTTGCTCCTCCCTGCCAGGACAACAACGACAAGGGCAGCCTGAGAGCACACTGCAGCAGCAGCAAATCCAGTCAGAAGCCGAGCGAGAAACGCCACAATTGCCAATAATCCAGTCTGAAATAGCTGAAAACAAATGCACAAAATGTGCTACAATACTAGTGTCTGATAATAAGTGCATTCACTTACTTGTACAGCCAATCCGTTTCTCACTGGCACGGCAACTACGAGCTGGCCAATTGGGAATCATACAACAACAAATCCATCCAACAGTCAAGCGACGGAGGCAACCCGAACCTGTGGAGTCGTCCTCGACTCCAGCTTGACCACGCGACTGAGTACACTGATAAGCCGCAACAGGGCCCACCAGCGATAACGCACATACAGCAGGTGCAGCCTGAGGTCTTATGCGCAGACATGCGTCGGCGGCCAAATTGCTCCTCCTTGCCAGGACAACAACGACAGGGCCAGCCGGAAAGCACACAGCAGCAGCAGCAAATCCAGTCGGAAGCCGAGCGAGAGACTCCACAATTATCAATAATACAGACTAAAATACCTGAAAACAAATTCACAAAATGTGCCTCAATACTAGTGTCTGATAATAAGTGCACTCACTTACCTGTACAGCCAATCCGTTTCTCACTAGCACGGCAACAACGAGCTGGTCAATTGGGAATCGTACAACAACAGCAAATCCATTCAACAGTGAAGCGACGGAGGCAACTCGAGCCTGTAGAACCTTTGATACAGCTGGACCACTCGGCTGAGTGTACTGAGAAGCCGCATCAAAGCTCACTAGCGACGACGCACATACAGCAGGTGCAGCCTGAGGCCTTATGCGCAAACATACGTCAACGGCCAAATCTCACCTCCCTGCCAGGACAACAACGACAAGGGCAGACGGGGAGCACACAGCAGCAGCAGCTAATCCGGCCAGAAACCACAACGATGCACAAGCGACCATGCCAGTCCTGGGAAGCTGAGCAAGAAACTCCAAAATTGCCGGTGACACAGTCTGAAACACCTGGAAACAAATGCACAAAATGCGCTACAATGCTGGCGTCTGATAATAATTGTACTCACTTACCTGTACAGCCAATCCGTTTCCCACTGGCACGGCAGCGGCGAGCCGGCCAACTGGGAATCATGCAACAGCGGTTCCATCCAACAGTCGGGTGGCGGAGGCAGCCCGAACTTGTGGAGCCGTCTTCGACTCAGCTTGACCACGTGACTGAGTGCACTGGGTGGCCGCATCAGGGCTCACTAGCGACGACGCACATACAGCAGGTGCAGCCTGAGGCCTTATGCGCAAACATGCGTCGGCGGCCAAATTGTACCTCGCTGCCAGGACAACAACGACAAGGGGCAGCCGGGGAGCACACAGCAGCAGCAGCAAATCCGGTCAGAAACCACAACGACGCACAAGCGTCATGCACCATGTCAGTTCTGGGAAGCTGAGCAAGAAACTGGACGATTGCCAGTAACTCAGTCTGAAACAAAATGTGCTACAATACTAGTGTCTGATAATAAGTGCATTCACTTACCTGTACAGCCAATCCGTTTCCCACTGGCACGGCAGCAACGAGCCGGCCAAATGGGAATCATGCAACAGCGGTTTCATCCAGCAGTCAAGCGACGGAGGCAACTCGAACTTGTGGAGCCGTCTTCGACTCAGCTTGACCACGTGACTGAGTACACTGAGAAGCCGCATCAGGGCTCACTAGCGACGACGCACATTCAGCAGGTGCAGCCTGAGGCCCTATGCGCAAACATGCGTCGGCGGCCAAATTGTACCTCGCTGCCAGGACAACAACGACAAGGGCAGCCGGGGAGCACACAGCAGCAGCAACAAATCCGGCCAGAAACCAAAACGATGCACAAGCGACCATGTCAGTCCTGGGAAGCTGAGCAAGAAACTCCACAATTGCCTGTGACACAGTCTGAAACACCTGAAAACAAATGCACAAAATGCGCTACAATGCTGGCGTCTAATAATAATTGCACTCACTCACCTGTACAGTCAATCCGTTTCCCACTGGCACGGCAGCGGCGAGCCGGCCAACTGGGAATCATGCAACAGCGGTTCCATCCAACAGCCAAGCGACGGAGGCAACCCGAACTTGTGGAGCCGTCTTCGACTCAGCTTGACCACGTGACTGAGCACACTGAGAAGCCGCATCAAAGCTCACTAGCGACGACGCACATACAGCAAGTGCAGCCCGGGGCGTTATGGGCAAACATACGTCGGCGTCCAATTTGCTCCTCCCTGCCAGGACAACAACAGCCTGAGAGCACACTGCAGCAGCAGCAAATCCAGTCAGAAGCCGAGCGAGAAACGCCACAATTGCCAATAATCCAGTCTGAAATAGCTGAAAACAAATGCACAAAATGTGCTACAATACTAGTGTCTGATAATAAGTGCATTCACTTACTTGTACAGCCAATCCGTTTCTCACTGGCACGGCAACTACGAGCTGGCCAATTGGGAATCATACAACAACAAATCCATCCAACAGTCAAGCGACGGAGGCAACCCGAACCTGTGGAGTCGTCCTCGACTCAGCTTGACCACGCGACTGAGTACACTGATAAGCCGCAACAGGGCCCACCAGCGATAACGCACATACAGCAGGTGCAGCCTGAGGTCTTATGCGCAGACATGCGTCGGCGGCCAAATTGCTCCTCCTTGCCAGGACAACAACGACAGGGCCAGCCGGAAAGCACACAGCAGCAGCAGCAAATCCAGTCGGAAGCCGAGCGAGAGACTCCACAATTATCAATAATACAGACTAAAATACCTGAAAACAAATTCACAAAATGTGCCTCAATACTAGTGTCTGATAATAAGTGCACTCACTTACCTGTACAGCCAATCCGTTTCTCACTAGCACGGCAACAACGAGCTGGTCAATTGGGAATCGTACAACAACAGCAAATCCATTCAACAGTGAAGCGACGGAGGCAACTCGAGCCTGTAGAACCTTTGATACAGCTGGACCACTCGGCTGAGTGTACTGAGAAGCCGCATCAAAGCTCACTAGCGACGACGCACATACAGCAGGTGCAGCCTGAGGCCTTATGCGCAAACATACGTCAACGGCCAAATCTCACCTCCCTGCCAGGACAACAACGACAAGGGCAGACGGGGAGCACACAGCAGCAGCAGCTAATCCGGCCAGAAACCACAACGATGCACAAGCGACCATGCCAGTCCTGGGAAGCTGAGCAAGAAACTCCAAAATTGCCGGTGACACAGTCTGAAACACCTGGAAACAAATGCACAAAATGCGCTACAATGCTGGCGTCTGATAATAATTGTACTCACTTACCTGTACAGCCAATCCGTTTCCCACTGGCACGGCAGCGGCGAGCCGGCCAACTGGGAATCATGCAACAGCGGTTCCATCCAACAGTCGGGTGGCGGAGGCAGCCCGAACTTGTGGAGCCGTCTTCGACTCAGCTTGACCACGTGACTGAGTGCACTGGGTGGCCGCATCAGGGCTCACTAGCGACGACGCACATACAGCAGGTGCAGCCTGAGGCCTTATGCGCAAACATGCGTCGGCGGCCAAATTGTACCTCGCTGCCAGGACAACAACGACAAGGGCAGCCGGGGAGCACACAGCAGCAGCAGCAAATCCGGTCAGAAACCACAACGACGCACAAGCGTCATGCACCATGTCAGTTCTGGGAAGCTGAGCAAGAAACTGGACGATTGCCAGTAACTCAGTCTGAAACAAAATGTGCTACAATACTAGTGTCTGATAATAAGTGCATTCACTTACCTGTACAGCCAATCCGTTTCCCACTGGCACGGCAGCAACGAGCCGGCCAAATGGGAATCATGCAACAGCGGTTTCATCCAGCAGTCAAGCGACGGAGGCAACTCGAACTTGTGGAGCCGTCTTCGACTCAGCTTGACCACGTGACTGAGTACACTGAGAAGCCGCATCAGGGCTCACTAGCGACGACGCACATTCAGCAGGTGCAGCCTGAGGCCCTATGCGCAAACATGCGTCGGCGGCCAAATTGTACCTCGCTGCCAGGACAACAACGACAAGGGCAGCCGGGGAGCACACAGCAGCAGCAAATTCGGCCAGAAACCACAACGATGCACAAGCGACCATGTCAGTCCTGGGAAGCTGAGCAAGAAACTCCACAATTGCCGGTGACACAGTCTGAAACACCTGGAAACAAATGCACAAAATGCGCTACAATGCTGGCGTCTGATAATAATTGTACTCACTTACCTGTACAGCCAATCCGATTCCCACTGGCACGGCATCGGCGAGCTGGCCAACTGTTAACCATGCAACAGCGGTTCCATTCAACAGTCGGGCGGCGGATGCAGCCCGAACTTGTGGAGCCGTCTTCGACTCAGCTTGACCACGTGACTGAGTGCACTGGGTGGCCGCATCAGGGCTCACTAGCGATGACGCACATACAGCAGGTGCAGCCTGAGGCCTTATGCGCAAACATGCGTCGACGGCCAAATTGTGCCTCGCTGCCAGGACAACAACGACAAGGGCAGCCGGTGAGCACACAGCAGCAGCAACAAATCCAGTCGGAAGCCGAGCGAGAGACTCCACAATTGCCAATAATCCAGACCGAAATACCTGAAAACAAACTCACAAAATGTACCTCAATACTAGTGGCTGATAACAAATGCACTCACTTACCTGTACAGACAATTCGATCTCCACGGTCCTGGCGGCGGCGAGGCTGGCCGATTTGGAGTCGTACAACAACGGCAAATCCATCCTACAGTAAGGCGACGGAGGCGGCTCGAACCTGCAGAGCCGTCTTCGACTCAGCTCGACCACGTGACTGAGTGCACTGATGGGCCGCAGCAGGGCTCACTAGCGACGACGACGCACGCAGCAGGTGCTGCCTGGGGCCTCATGCGCAAACACACGCCGTCGGCCAAGTTGCTCCTCCCTGCCAGGACAACAACGACAATGGCAGCCGGGGGCACACACCGCAGGCACCGAACCCCCCCCCAAAACCACCAACAAAAAACAAAAAAACCAAAAAAACAAGCCCCCCCCCCCCCCCCTGTGGGCGCCCCGACCACACACAACTCGGCAACCACCCCCCCCCACCCCAAAACCCTCCCCAGGCAAACATACAAAAGAAAAAAAAAAAATAAAAAAAAAATAAAATTAAAAAAAAAAAAAAAAAAAAATAAAAAAATTTTTTTAAAATAAAATTTTTAAAAAAAATTTTCCAAAATTTTTTTAATAACAGGCGACCACTTAAATGCCTTTTATTTAACTCCTTTCACCCCAACCGAAGTGACAACCAAAAAAAAAAAAAAAAAAAAAAATTTTATTCAATAATTATTCAATAATAAACAAAAAAAAAAAAAAAAATAAAATATAAAGAACTTTTTTCAAAAAAAACCCAACAAAACAAACAAAAAAAACAGCAAAAAAAAAAAAAAAAAAAAAAAAAAAAAAAAAGGGAAAAATAAAAAAAAAACACAAAAAATCTACGCATCAGCAGCAATACAAACGACAGCAACAGCAACAACTACAACATCAACAGCTAAATGGAGAAATTCCGGCCAAAAATGCAGCTATAGAAGCTTTTACAAGCGATATGGCTGCAATGCATCAAATGGCCAAAAAACTGGACCAGGTAGTTGGCCTACTATTACAAATAGTAGCCAACTCAAACATTTCTATGCCTGCAACAAATTTGCACGGCTCAGCCACACGGACGCTATATAGATCACAGATTGATAGCGCCCGTCAAGACGCCAATGATATACAAAATGTATAAAACAAGAAGAGACACTAAGAGAAACGGCCGTAGAGTTTGGGAGAACATAACAAACACTCGGAACGAACAATCTGCAATTAATGTAACAACAGGTAAAGCCGCTCCTTACTCATGCAAACAGGTAAATCGGTTATCAGCCTTCAATTTCGCTAGCATCAGCGATAATAATACAGATTTGGCAATCGGCCAGACAACTAATAAGGCAAATAAACGCCATAAGCAATATATAGAAGCCGTCGATGAGCTTCAAAAATACATCTTAGATGATATACAAGCAGCCTTAGAAACAAATTTGGATTTTGATTCTGAGGATGCGTTCGAATTTATGAATGAAATATACAATCAAGCAGAATATGTTTCTCCCCAACTCAGCCGTAGCCGAAAAGGTAACTCTATGTCAAAAAAGAAATATAGAGGGCACACGCTGCTACGCGCAACACTAGCGCGTAGTAAGAAAATATACAGCGTGCCCAAAACATGCACTCTATGGCATAATAATCAGATGGACAACTTAGAGTTGACATCAGAAAGCATTAATCATGAATTTAATTTCTCTATTCAACAGCCATTAATGCACAAAGTGCAACAACAAGAACAACTACAGCTGACTGATGAAGAGCAACAGCTAGAAGACAACATCTATGAGGACATAATTGATGCTATGTTTTTTATAGTTTGCACCGAGACCACTGATATTGATTTAGAAGAGCGTAATTATATAGATGATATATGGATGGAAATGATTCATATAGCACTTAATGAAAAATTACCTCAGCCACTAACTAACAGATCAATTTATCCGCCACTAATAAAGAGACTGACAAAATCGGACCCCGATATGGACAGAAAAATTAGAGAAATTTTAAGTCAATTTCAGTTCTCACTTACCGGTGATCGGCTCATCCGGTTGACAACACGGCAGCAGCGAGGCATATGCGAACAGCTCCAGCCGACAACATCCAATTCGGCCTCCTATGGCATCCAACAACATCCGCAAATCCAGCAGCAAGCCTCTTGCCAATCCGGCCTCCTATGGCCTCCATGAACAATCAACAATCCACCAAGATGGGCAGAATAGCCAACAACAACATCACCGATCGACGGTTGCCACCACGTCATCCCAGGGTATGTCACAGCATCCACTAGTACGGCAGACGGACCAGAAGGATCACCAGGGACAGCAACAGCTGTCAATGGTGACCATAGAGGCTCCTCTTGACCAGCACCAGCATCTCCAAATTGAGTTGCCGACCCATATGGGCCAGCAACACAAAGCGAATACAGTCACTACGGCCAATCAAGATCAGCATTCGGCCCAATGGGGGCAGCGGCTCCTGCAAGAATGGTCGATGGTAGTCAAATCGGCTTCCACTGGACATCAAAAGCACCAACCAATCCAGCAGCACCTGCTTGTAGGCGAGCAGCTACAGGAAAAGCGATTGACGGCGAGCATGACAGCCTTTTCTGACCGTCAAACGCATCCGCCAATCCAGCTGCCCGCTTACAAGCCGGAGCAGCTACAGAAGCTATGCTCAACGTTGGCCTCCACGGGCCAGTGGCAGCAGCAGCAACAGCAAACAGATGCATCCAATCCGGCCTCCTATGACGCACGGCAACACCAGCAAATCCAGCAGCACGCCCTATGGGAGCAGCAGCTTCAGCAACAATGGCCAACGGCGGCCTCAAATCCACTAATTGAGCGGCCAATTCTCCGAGGGCGACGGCGCTCAAATAACCGATCGACGGTTGCCACCACGTCATCCCAGGGTATGTCACAGCATCCACTAATACGGCAGACGGACCAGAAGGATCACCAGGGACAGCAACAGCTGTCAATGGTGACCATAGAGGCTTCTCCTGACCAGCACCAGCATCTCCAAATTGAGTTGCCGGCCCATATGGGCCAGCAGCACCAAGCGATGCCAGCCACTACGGCCACCCAGGGCCAGCAACACAAGCCGAAAATTGGTCAGCCTGTTGTTCAGGGACAGCAGGTGCATAAACAGAGATCGACGGTGGCCAAAATATCCATGGATGGCCACGGTACGCATCCGCAAATTCACCGACCTGAATATACGGGAAGGCGACGTATGCAGAGGCGACGACTGATGGCAGCCCAGAGGCCATTAAAACAACGCAGAAGCTCCCACTACCTGGAAAAGAACAATTTGAATCACCATGGCAAAAAGAAAAAAACAAAGCCAATTGCGTACATACCTGCACAGCCGGACATGCGCGACAAACAGCGATCAGCGAAGGAGACTTGGCAACTCGTCAAGCGACATCCACTCGATGCTGAGTGGCCGGTGTCTGCTCCACCTGATCGCCCTAAAATGATGCAGCGCAAGCTGCACGTCAATAAGCCTTCGGGCAATATCAAGCACAGAAGGCGTGGCAGCAAGGAGGCGATCAATTGGTCACGCATCCTGGGCGCGTGGCTTATGATGTCCACCATTGCCGGCCAGCAGATCCAGCAGCAACAGCAGCACCAAAAAGCATCTACCACGATGCAGACTCCAGCGGCAGAAGCGGCGGCCAACAAGCAAGTCAAATTGCAACGCAGTTGCTCAATAAGTATGCCAAGTCGACGATGGTGGACAAATATCCACCGCAAGGCCAGAGGCAGGCGTCCAGCGCACCGAAAGGCGGTGCGATATAAAATTTAATTAATATTTGATTTTATTTTTGCCAACAAATTGTTAATTTAAGTTCAAATTCTCACTTGCACGCTTCTAGCGTGCCGATAAGTATTTTACTTCCATGTATGTATGCGTGTACTTGCCAACACTGCGTCAGCGTTGCCAACTGATCGCAAATAATTTCCCCCATGCTAACTGACCTACACTAAGAATGTTAATCGTACTCATTTTGGCACTGTTAATAAGTAGGTTAGTCGAGAATTCATGTTAAATGTATCTCAATGTTAATTAATGTTAATTGTCTCTGCCTCACAATCCAGAGAGTATATGTCTTGTAATTTATAAGAGTCATCCAATGTTGTCAAAATTTCTGATTTGTGACGTATAGTTTAAGTAGAAATGGACAACAATAAAGCAATTTGAAGTTCTTGTGGTTGGCTCGTCGTGGACGGACGTGTTTTTCGCCGAGCCCAGACAGCCGCCGGCCAGCGCCCCGCGCACCAAGAACCCTCAAACTAACGAAAAAAATTTACAAGTGTTTTTAATATTTTCCAATAAAATAAAAATTAAATTAAAATCAAATAAAGGAAAATGCTTGTGTTAATAAATTAAATTAAAATCAGTTTAATAAATGAAAATTAAACGCCAATCAGCATTTTTAAATGCTACAAAACACTAAAGTCAATTAAAAAATGGAAATTAAATGGAAAAAGGAAAGACAGTCAATAAATTAATTAAATAATATTATTAAATAAATTAATAATGCCAATCAGCATTTTTAAATGCTAATAAATCAATAAATAGTATTCAATAAATAATATATAAATAAAGTAATTAAATATTGTGACTTGTGCAAGTGCAATAATCTTTTTTGTTAATAATATTAACAAGCCAACAATTTGAGGAGAGACGACCAGACGAGGAGACAGACAGAGGGAAATCTACGCTCAAAAAAAAAAAAAAAAAGAAGAAACGTACATAAAATTATACATATAACTATGTATATGCAAATTTGGCAAGTATATAAGCAAAGTATATAAGCGAAAAATGCGCGAAAAGGCGGCGTCTAAAGCGGAGGCGGCCATCGCTGCAGCCAAAGTTGCCCCCCATACCCCGGCACCTGTAGCCATTGGCACTCCAATACAGCTGCATCAGCATCCACACCAACACCAGCAACGGCAACCGCTACATCATCAGAAGCAGCAACAACATCAGCAGCAGAAGAAGAGAAAGCCGAAGCCGAAACATAAGCGAGCAACTCCGCTCTCTGCAGCTCAGTCGCTGTCGGCGCTTGCGTCGACAGAGGCTCCACTTGAGCGTTTGAGTGGCGGCGGCAGCGGCAGCAGAGCAGCAACGGAGCTGAGTGATTTCAACAGCGATAGCAATGGACTGAGTGAGAGCGAACACGGCGACATGTTCGATACGAACTCAGAGCCAAATGTTTGGAGCGAGAACATGGGGCGTCAGCAACATGTTGCTAGAGCGCAAGTACACGGCAACATGTATACTGACAGCCCAGCCAATACTGACACAGACTCGCACTGTGTTTTAACAAGCCAGGAAGCTGGAAATGAACTAAACAATGCCGATTCCAACTTATCGGCTAGCCAATGCGTCCGCAATGAGGACATTATTGCAAATAATTATGCTGCAAATATGCCAACAAATTTAATGGAAATTTCTGGATTTGAAAATGAGGCGAGCGGACAGCCACCAATTGATATAATGGATCTTATTTTGGGGTTCAAGAAATGCCTGAGCCATCAAATGACAATACGGCTGCCAAGCGGCCCCAAAAACGAAAAATAACGACTAAGCAAACAATTAATAAGCGCCCAGCTAAAAGTGGTGGCTCGAATGCTGGCAATATTAATAATGCTACCTTCACAGCCACAGTCAGCAACAACAACAACAACAGGGTCAGCGATAGTGAGAATGATGACATGGAAGTTGAAGAAACGGCCTCCAACTGTATGCCGAATACAGACTCCGGCCAGCCAATCCAGCAGACAACAGCTCATAGGGTCAGAGTGCCCACAATTTATTTGCCCAATGTGGATGATATTCAGCAGTTAACTGAAAATATCACAAACAATTTGGGTGCCAATAAATTCGCCACCAAATGCACTCAGGCAGGTGGTGTGCGAGTACAGTGTGCCGATATTGAGGCATACAATGCGGCAATCAAGCAGCTTGATGCTTTAAATATATACCGGCATACCCATCAACTGCGCAATGAGCGCGGAGCACGGTATATTATACGCCACCTGCACTATTCAACGCCATGCGATTGGATTCGCATGGAGCTGAGAAGATTGGGTCATGTGGTGAGATATGTGGACGTCTTAAAACAACGCTACACGGCCAAGCCAATAAATATTTTTGAAATAGAAATTGAGCCGAAAGCGGACTCTAATAATAACATACTGGAAATAAAGCAACTTGGCAGCCAGGAAGTTAAAGTTGAGAGGCAGCGGAAGCGCACTGATCCTGTTCAGTGCCACCGTTGCCAGGCATATGGTCACAGCAAGAACTATTGCCGTCGACCGTTCATATGCCTCAAATGCGGACAAGGACACCCCACAACAATGTGCACCAAGGCAAGAGGCGCGCCTTCTAAGTGCGCCAATTGCCAGGGCGAACATATTGCCAGTTATAAAGGATGCAAGGCATTTAAGGATGAGCGAGCGAAGCTAGCTGCTAATAGATTACGTACATCAACTAATCAGCAACAGCAGCAGAAACATCAGCTACTAGCCAATAAGCGCACTAAAGTAGAGCATAATGAGGAGTCCAGTCAACAACAAAAACATAAAAATGTGGTCAACTCCACTATGACATACAGTCAGGTGGCTAGAGGGCATGCCAATTCTGGCCGGGTACGTAATCCGGCCACTAAACATCTTCAACAATTCCAGCAGAGGCTCCAGCTGGAACACAAACAGCAGCAGAAGAAGCAGTCGGGTCAAATAGTGGCAGATAGGGCTCCAAATACAGCAGTATCTACGCATCAGCAGCAATACAAACGACAGCAACAGCAACAACTACAACATCAACAGCTAAATGGAGAAATTCCGGCCAAAAATGCAGCTATAGAAGCTTTTACAAGCGATATGGCTGCAATGCATCAAATGGCCAAAAAACTGGACCAGGTAGTTGGCCTACTATTACAAATAGTAGCCAACTCAAACATTTCTATGCCTGCAACAAATTTGCACGGCTCAGCCACACGGACGCTATATAGATCACAGATTGATAGCGCCCGTCAAGACGCCAATGATATACAAAATGTATAAAACAAGAAGAGACACTAAGAGAAACGGCCGTAGAGTTTGGGAGAACATAACAAACACTCGGAACGAACAATCTGCAATTAATGTAACAACAGGTAAAGCCGCTCCTTACTCATGCAAACAGGTAAATCGGTTATCAGCCTTCAATTTCGCTAGCATCAGCGATAATAATACAGATTTGGCAATCGGCCAGACAACTAATAAGGCAAATAAACGCCATAAGCAATATATAGAAGCCGTCGATGAGCTTCAAAAATACATCTTAGATGATATACAAGCAGCCTTAGAAACAAATTTGGATTTTGATTCTGAGGATGCGTTCGAATTTATGAATGAAATATACAATCAAGCAGAATATGTTTCTCCCCAACTCAGCCGTAGCCGAAAAGGTAACTCTATGTCAAAAAAGAAATATAGAGGGCACACGCTGCTACGCGCAACACTAGCGCGTAGTAAGAAAATATACAGCGTGCCCAAAACATGCACTCTATGGCATAATAATCAGATGGACAACTTAGAGTTGACATCAGAAAGCATTAATCATGAATTTAATTTCTCTATTCAACAGCCATTAATGCACAAAGTGCAACAACAACAACAAGAACAACTACAGCTGACTGATGAAGAGCAACAGCTAGAAGACAACATCTATGAGGACATAATTGATGCTATGTTTTTTATAGTTTGCACCGAGACCACTGATATTGATTTAGAAGAGCGTAATTATATAGATGATATATGGATGGAAATGATTCATATAGCACTTAATGAAAAATTACCTCAGCCACTAACTAACAGATCAATTTATCCGCCACTAATAAAGAGACTGACAAAATCGGACCCCGATATGGACAGAAAAATTAGAGAAATTTTAAGTCAATTTCAGTTCTCACTTACCGGTGATCGGCTCATCCGGTTGACAACACGGCAGCAGCGAGGCATATGCGAACAGCTCCAGCCGACTACATCCAATTCGGCCTCCCATGGCATCCAACAACATCCGCAAATCCAGCAGCAAGCCCCTTGGGGGCAACAAAAGCAGCAGCAACAGTCGATGGCAGCCAATCCGGCCTCCTATGGCCTCCAGGAACAATCAACAATCCACCAAGATGGGCAGAATAGCCAACAACAACATCACCGATCGACGGTTGCCACCACGTCATCCCAGGGTATGTCACAGCATCCACTAGTACGGCAGACGGACCAGAAGGATCACCAGGGACAGCAACAGCTGTCAATGGTGACCATAGAGGCTCCTCTTGACCAGCACCAGCATCTCCAAATTGAGTTGCCGACCCATATGGGCCAGCAACACAAAGCGAATACAGTCACTACGGCCAATCAAGATCAGCATTCGGCCCAATGGGGGCAGCGGCTCCTGCAAGAATGGTCGATGGTAGTCAAATCGGCTTCCACTGGACATCAAAAGCACCAACCAATCCAGCAGCACCTGCTTGTAGGCGAGCAGCTACAGGAAAAGCGATTGACGGCGAGCATGACAGCCTTTTCTGACCGTCAAACGCATCCGCCAATCCAGCTGCCCGCTTACAAGCCGGAGCAGCTACAGAAGCTATGCTCAACGTTGGCCTCCACGGGCCAGTGGCAGCAGCAGCAACAGCAAACAGATGCATCCAATCCGGCCTCCTATGACGCACGGCAACACCAGCAAATCCAGCAGCACGCCCTATGGGAGCAGCAGCTTCAGCAACAATGGCCAACGGCGGCCTCAAATCCACTAATTGAGCGGCCAATTCTCCGAGGGCGACGGCGCTCAAATAACCGATCGACGGTTGCCACCACGTCATCCCAGGGTATGTCACAGCATCCACTAATACGGCAGACGGACCAGAAGGATCACCAGGGACAGCAACAGCTGTCAATGGTGACCATAGAGGCTTCTCCTGACCAGCACCAGCATCTCCAAATTGAGTTGCCGGCCCATATGGGCCGGCGCCGGGATGGGCCAGCAGCACCAAGCGATGCCAGCCACTACGGCCACCCAGGGCCAGCAACACAAGCCGAAAATTGGTCAGCCTGTTGTTCAGGGACAGCAGGTGCATAAACAGAGATCGACGGTGGCCAAAATATCCATGGATGGCCACGGTACGCATCCGCAAATTCACCGACCTGAATATACGGGAAGGCGACGTATGCAGAGGCGACGACTGATGGCAGCCCAGAGGCCATTAAAACAACGCAGAAGCTCCCACTACCTGGAAAAGAACAATTTGAATCACCATGGCAAAAAGAAAAAAACAAAGCCAATTGCGTACATACCTGCACAGCCGGACATGCGCGACAAACAGCGATCAGCGAAGGAGACTTGGCAACTCGTCAAGCGACATCCACTCGATGCTGAGTGGCCGGTGTCTGCTCCACCTGATCGCCCTAAAATGATGCAGCGCAAGCTGCACGTCAATAAGCCTTCGGGCAATATCAAGCACAGAAGGCGTGGCAGCAAGGAGGCGATCAATTGGTCACGCATCCTGGGCGCGTGGCTTATGATGTCCACCATTGCCGGCCAGCAGATCCAGCAGCAACAGCAGCACCAAAAAGCATCTACCACGATGCAGACTCCAGCGGCAGAAGCGGCGGCCAACAAGCAAGTCAAATTGCAACGCAGTTGCTCAATAAGTATGCCAAGTCGACGATGGTGGACAAATATCCACCGCAAGGCCAGAGGCAGGCGTCCAGCGCACCGAAAGGCGGTGCGATATAAAATTTAATTAATATTTGATTTTATTTTTGCCAACAAATTGTTAATTTAAGTTCAAATTCTCACTTGCACGCTTCTAGCGTGCCGATAAGTATTTTACTTCCATGTATGTATGCGTGTACTTGCCAACACTGCGTCAGCGTTGCCAACTGATCGCAAATAATTTCCCCCATGCTAACTGACCTACACTAAGAATGTTAATCGTACTCATTTTGGCACTGTTAATAAGTAGGTTAGTCGAGAATTCATGTTAAATGTATCTCAATGTTAATTAATGTTAATTGTCTCTGCCTCACAATCCAGAGAGTATATGTCTTGTAATTTATAAGAGTCATCCAATGTTGTCAAAATTTCTGATTTGTGACGTATAGTTTAAGTAGAAATGGACAACAATAAAGCAATTTGAAGTTCTTGTGGTTGGCTCGTCGTGGACGGACGTGTTTTTCGCCGAGCCCAGACAGCCGCCGGCCAGCGCCCCGCGCACCAAGAACCCTCAAACTAACGAAAAAATTTACAAGTGTTTTTAATATTTTCCAATAAAATAAAAATTAAATTAAAATCAAATAAAGGAAAATGCTTGTGTTAATAAATTAAATTAAAATCAGTTTAATAAATGAAAATTAAACGCCAATCAGCATTTTTAAATGCTACAAAACAATAAAGTCAATTAAAAATGGAAATTAAATGGAAAAAGGAAAGACAGTCAATAAATTAATTAAATAATATTATTAAATAAATTAATAATGCCAATCAGCATTTTTAAATGCTAATAAATCAATAAATAGTATTCAATAAATAATATATAAATAAAT
>JAEIGF010000440.1:0-62556 GCA_018903485.1 Drosophila littoralis
TTGTTTGTCAAGATATCTTGACCAAACTCGGCATTTATTAGTTTTACTAAGCTCCTCATATATATGCAAAATTCTATTAAGATCGGACCACTATATCATATAGCCGCCATAGGAACGATCGGTCGAAAATTAAGTTTTGTATGAAAAAACATTTGTTTGTCAAGATATCTTGACCAAACTCGGCATTTATTAGTTTTACTAAGCTCCTCATATATATGCAAAATCCTATTAAGATCGGACCACTATATCATATAGCTGCCATAGGAACGATCGGTCGAAAATTAAGTTTTTGTATGAAAAAACTTTTGTTTATCAAGATATCTTGACCAAACTCGACATTTATTAGTTTTACTATGCTCCTCATATATGCAAAATTCTATTAAGATCGGACCACTATATCATATAGCCGCCATAGGAACGATCGGTCGAAAATTAAGTTTTTGTATGAAAAAACATTTTGTTTGTCAAGATATCTTGACCAAACTCGGCATTTATTAGTTTTACTAAGCTCCCCATACTCCTCATATATGCAAAATCCTATTAAGATCGGACCACTATATCATATAGCTCGCCATAGGAACGATCGGTCGAAAATTAAGTTTTTGTATGAAAAACCCTTTGTTTATCAAGATATCTTGACCAAACTCGACATTTATTAGTTTTACTATGCTCCTCATATATGCAAAATTCTATTAAGATCGGACCACTATATCATATAGCCGCCATAGGAACGATCGGTCGAAAATTAAGTTTTTGTATGAAAAAACATTTTGTTTGTCAAGATATCTGAACCAAACTCGGCATTTATTAGTTTTACTAAGCTCCTCATATATATGCAAAATCCTATTAAGATCGGACCACTATATCATATAGCTGCCATAGAACGATCGATCGAAAATTAAGTTTTTGTATGAAAAACATTTTGTTTCAAGATATCTTACCAAACTCGGCATTTATTAGTTTTACTATGCTCCTCATATATGCAAACATCGGACATTTTTTATGGAAATTATGATTTTTTCACGTTATAGATTTCCTTCATTTTTGCTAAATCTTATTTACATCGGTTTTTGATTAAAAGCATTTTTTTTTTTTTATCAATATACCTTGACCAAACTCGGCCTTAACCATTTTCTCGGCATTAAAAGGTTGGGTCTGCAGTGATTAGATCTTCGGCATGCCGAAGATAGCCCTTCTTTCTCCTTTTTATACCCTTGCAGAGGGTATTATAATTTTGTCGTGAAATTGTAACGCATAGAAGGAGACATCTCCGACCCCATAAAGTATATATATTCTTGATCAGCATCAACAGCCGAGTCGATATAGCCATGTCCGTCTGTCCGTCGTCCGTCTGTCTGTTTCTATGCGAACTAGTCCCTCAGTTTTAAAGCTATCTTAATGAAACTTTGCAGAAGTCCCTATTTCTGTTGCACGCAGCACATATGTCAAAACCAGCTGGATCGGACCACTATATCATATAGCTGCCATAGGAACGATCGGTCGAAAATTAAGTTTTTGTATGAAAAAACCTTTTTGTTTATCAAGATATCTTGACCAAACTCGACATTTATTAGTTTTACTATGCTCCTCATATATATGCAAAATTCTATTAAGATCGGACCACTATATCATATAGCCGCCATAGGAACGATCGGTCGAAAATTAAGTTTTTGTATGAAAAAACATTTTGTTTGTCAAGATATCTTGACCAAACTCGGCATTTATTAGTTTTACTAAGCTCCTCATATATATGCAAAATCCTATTAAGATCGGACCACTATATCATATAGCTGCCATAGGGAACGATCGGTCGAAAATTAAGTTTTTGTATGAAAAAACATTTTGTTTGTCAAGATATCTTGACCAAACTCGACATTTATTAGTTTTACTATGCTCCTCATATATATGCAAAATTCTATTAAGATCGGACCACTATATCATATAGCCGCCATAGGAACGATCGGTCGAAAATTAAGTTTTTGTACGAAAAAACATTTTGTTTGTCAAGATATCTTGACCAAACTCGGCATTTATTAGTTTTACTAAGCTCCTCATATATATGCAAAATCCTATTAAGATCGGACCACTATATCATATAGCTGCCATAGGAACGATCGGTCGAAAATTAAGTTTTTGTATGAAAAAACATTTTGTTTGTCAAGATATCTTGACCAAACTCGGCATTTATTAGTTTTACTAAGCTCCTCATATATATGCAAAATCCTATTAAGATCGGACCACTATATCATATAGCTGCCATAGGAACGATCGGTCGAAAATTAAGTTTTTGTATGAAAAAACATTTTGTTTGTCAAGATATCTTGACCAAACTCGGCATTTATTAGTTTTACTAAGCTCCTCATATATATGCAAAATCCTATTAAGATCGGACCACTATATCATATAGCTGCCATAGGAACGATCGGTCGAAAATTAAGTTTTTGTATGAAAAAACATTTTGTTTTTCAAGATATCTTAACCAAACTCGGCATTTATTAGTTTTACTATGCTCCTCATATATATGCAAAATCCTATTAAGATCGGACCACTATATCATATTATTAAGTTTTTGTATGGAGAATTTTTTGTTTTTCATGATTTTGCGATTAAACACGGCATTTAAAGATTTCACTATGCTTCCTTCATTTTTGCTAAATCTTATTTACATCGGTTTTTGATTAAAAGCCTTTTTTTTTGTTTATCAATATACCTTGACCAAACTCGGCCTTAACCATTTTCTCGGCATTAAAAGGTTGGGTCTGCAAGGGTATTAGATCTTCGGCATGCCGAAGATAGCCCTTCTTTCTCGTTTTTATTTTAGTTTGTGTCACGAAATTCACTTTGTTGCAACGACCGAATTGGATTTATACGTTGCTTGAATTGTTTTGACACGTTAAGTTCTTTTTGCGGATGCGAATTTTGGAGTTGAAATATATTCGATTTAGTTGTAATAATGTGCACAATTACACTTGTTGATCAGAGAAGACACCAGTTGTATGGATACGCCTCTCTTTAATTGATCGTATCACTCACGAACTTTAATTTATTTCTTTTCACAAAATGCTATCCTACCGGCTGCGCCAATAACGTAGTTATGTGTTTGAATAAAAAGACATTATTTCACGAGAGTGAATTTTTATCAGTTTATTATGTTGAATATCTGGATTAAGACTGAAGTACAAAAATTGGCTTACGCTATATTTAAAGCTAAATAATAATTGGAGTACGTGACTTTTTGCAAAGGGACAGCGGCTGCAGCTTGTTTATGCTAGCGCCTTTCTGTTGATCAGTTTTTGTTTATAAATGATTGTTGACAATATGTGAGCTCGGCTGCAGATGGCATTATGCTCTTAGGATTTTTTCTGCTGTTAGCGATATTTGAATTCGGATGCAGAAGGCATGTTGTTGTTATGATTATTCAATTTGTAAACACACAGTGGGTTATGCCATGCAATGTACCTTATGAATAACAGTGGTTCAAAATGCTTTTGTTGTGAATATGTCACTATATATATGTCAAGTATCTTTCATTTTATACCTATGGCTCCTCCCCGCTAACACCCCAGAGTTATAAATCAACCCTACTTGTATTACCAATTAATTTGACCCACAATTTAAATGCAATTGACTTTTAGAGAATACACAAATATTCTTTGGTACGATAAGATATACTGTAGAAAATTTCATTAAGATCGGTTCTTGTTTTGTTTTTCGGTATTTTGGGCACGACTGCGCACGTGTTGCGACGCAATTTCTATACATGTACAGTGTACAATGAAAATGTACACATTCATACGCGTCTGCTTCGAATTCTGTCTTCACTGCGATTGTTTTCTGTGTTGCTATTTTAATTGGTTTATTTCTCAATAATACTCAATTATTAGTGTGGATGTTGAGTAGAGGCAGTGGCGAGTGGTGCGGCCTTTACCGAGGAAAGTAAATATGCGGTCAGTTGAGAGTTCATCAAACCCTGCCAATGGAACTTTATTTATTTTTTTCTTTTCTTTATTAATTCAAACGAGCTCCATTTGGTGTTGGAATAAGAGGGTTCAGGGTATTCCCTAGTAGGGAGCTCCCGACTAGAATCTCTTACTTGTTAAAATTAAATAGTTGCTAAATTTTACTAGTGCCAATTAAGTGGCAACAAGAAAAAAAAAAGGAAGAAAATAAAAATTGTTTAAGAAACTTAGTGTATACCAAGCATAATATTGTTGTGTATGTTTTGTCGTAGCATATCATACAGCCCTCAGCCTTAATTATTTTTCCCAGTTTAGCAACCACACACAGATTGGCACAAATAAAAATACATATATATTAATACAAGCATATATATAATTTACGTGTTAACTGAGCTGAGCGACCAAAACATACAAAGCGATAAGATCGAGTAAAAGCTTCCCTCTTACTCTATCTGTTAGCTTTGGTCACAACAAGCACTTTGCATTTGTTGTCCCAGTAAATACACAGCTCCCCGAATAGATAATTTTGAACATTTGCTTAATGAATACCGAAGTTAACTTAAACGAATTATTTTACGATTTCTTTTATATATTATGATTTTTTATACCCTGAACCCATTAAAAATGGGTAAAAAGGGTATATTGAATTTGTTCAAAATGCAAATGTGTGTAAAAGGCAGAAGGAAGCATCTCCGACCCCATAAAGTATATATATTTTTGATCAGCATCAATAGCCGAGTCGATATAGCCATGTCCGTCTGTCTGTCTACCCGACCGTCCGTCCGTCCGTCCGTCGGTCCGTATGTATGAACGCAAGGATCTCAAAACCTATACGAGCTAGAGACAATTGGGTAAATAATTAGAGCTAGAGTCACCAAACATTATATGTTGCTTCTAGACTACTATATAAATATCAAATATTTTTCATTTTATACCTATCGCCACCTTTCCGCTACCACCACAAAGAGGGTTCATGGTATTCCCTAGTCGGGAGCTCCCGACTAAAACCTCTTACTTGATTTGGTAATAAAATTAATATAAGATACCATATGAATGCTCATATATTTCTATTTATATATTCTAAATTATTTATAATATTATAATATATAATATTAATATTAATAATATTTTATTTATTTATTTTATTTTATTAAGGGTCGACAAAACGAGTGTCTTCCTCATTATTTAGTAGATTATACATACATAATGAAAATTAAATGCTAAAAAGCCTAATTAGAGACCACAATTTTCTAATAGCATCACCAACCGATGGAGGTGTTTTATTAGCCAGTTCGGCCAGCTGTGCCCCTTTTCACAGCTAATTTTGTCAGTGGAGCCATTAGAGTCTACATCTAAGAAGGAGGGAGTAAGTAGGAAAAAAGTGTTCTTAAGTAAAACTAAAAATAATCTGAATTTGCTATATTATTTAAGAAAATACAATAAATGACGAAAAAGAAAGAAAGGAGTTATTAATAGAGTAAAGGAATTTAAACAAGATATGAAGAATGTTAGGTGGATAGGATAGATAGATAGAAATGGGAAATCACCGACCCGGTGGCGGAAAATTTATAGCCGTTCCGGCAAGCTATGCCCCAGCTTATAGCTGGGAATGGTCAGTGACTTCCCGAAGGTATCCTGAAAGAAACGATTTTATTAGGGGTAGAGAAAGTTCGGTAGAGAAAACGTGATGAAACCAATAAAAATTTTAACATAGCACGCGAAAATGATTATGCATAGCGTAGTCTGTTGTGCACGTAGATTTCTGGTTGGTCTAGCCGGAATAGAGAATTGAAAACGCTCTAGCAGAGAAGGAGAATCTTTATCGCCAACAATCAACTTATGTAGAAAGTCAACACCGAGAACAGTCCTACGGTTGATTAACGATGGAAGATTAAGAAGAAGCAGCCTGCTGGAGTAAGATGGCAACCGAAGATTAGGGTCCCAATTTAAACCACGTAAGGCAAAAAGCAGAAATTGCTTCTGTACAGATTCAATTCGATCCTGGCTATTGATATACTGCGGAAACCAGATGCAAGAGCAGTATTCAATGATAAGGCGAACGAGAGAGCTGTACAGAAGTTTCGTTATAAAAGGATCGTTAAACTCTTTAGACCATCGTTTAATGAATCCAAGTACACCTTTTGCCTCAATAACGATGGTATCTATATGCAGATTGAAGCTGAGTTTAGAATCAAAATGAACGCCTAGATCATTAACTGTTAGTATACGTTGCAATGGAGTATTGTCAATTGTATAATTGACAAGATAAGGTGTAGTGCGATTGAAGGTCATAAACATACACAATTATTAGTGTGGATGTTGAGTAGAGGCAGTGGCGAGTGGTGCGGTCCTTACCGAGGAATGTAAATATGCGGTCAGTTGAGAGTTCACCAAACCCTGCCAATGGAACTTTATTTATTTTTTTCTTTTCTTTATTAATTCAAACGAGCTCCATTTGGTGTTGGAATAAGAGGGTTCAGGGTATTCCCAAGTAGGGAGCTCCCGACTAGAACCTCTTGCTTGTTAAAATTTAATAGTTGCTAAATTTTGCTAGAGCCAATTAAGTGGCAACAAGAAAAAAACGAGAAAGAAGGGCTATCTTCGGCATGCCGAAGATTTAATACCCTTGCAGACCCAACCTTTTAATGCCGAGAAAATGGTTAAGGCCGAGTTTGGTCAAGGTATATTGATAAACAAAAAAAAAGGCTTTTAATCAAAAACCGATGTAAATAAGATTTAGCAAAAATTAAGGAAGCATAGTGAAATCTTTAAATGCCGTGTTTAATCGCAAAATCATGAAAAACAAAAAATTCTCCATACAAAAACTTAATAATATGATATAGTGGTCCGATCTTAATAGGATTTTGCATATATATGAGGAGCATAGTAAAACTAATAAATGCCGAGTTTGGTTAAGATATCTTGAAAAACAAAATGTTTTTTCATACAAAAACTTAATTTTCGATCGATCGTTCCTATGGCAGCTATATGATATAGTGGTCCGATCTTAATAGGATTTTGCATATATATGAGGAGCTTAGTAAAACTAATAAATGCCGAGTTTGGTCAAGATATCTTGACAAACAAAATGTTTTTTCATACAAAAACTTAATTTTCGACCGATCGTTCCTATGGCGGCTATATGACATAGTAGTCCGATCTTAATAGAATTTTGCATATATATGAGGAGCATAGTAAAACTAATAAATGTCGAGTTTGGTCAGGATATCTTGATAAACAAAAGGTTTTTTCATACAAAAACTTAATTTTCGACCGATCGTTCCTATGGCAGCTATATGATATAGTGGTCCGATCTTAATAGGATTTCGCATATATATGAGGAGCTTAGTAAAACTAATAAATGCAGAGTTTGGTCAAGATATCTTGACAAACAAAATGTTTTTTCATACAAAAACTTAATTTTCGACCGATCGTTCCTATGGTAGCTATATGATATAGTGGTCCGATCTTAATAGAATTTTGCATATATATGAGGAGCATAGTAAAACTAATAAATGTCGAGTTTGGTCAAGATATCTTGACAAACAAAATGTTTTTTCATACAAAAACTTAATTTTCGACCGATCGTTCCTATGGCAGCTATATGATATAGTGGTCCGATCTTAATAGGATTTTGCATATATATGAGGAGCTTAGTAAAACTAATAAATGCCGAGTTTGGTCAAGATATCTTGACAAACAAAATGTTTTTTCATACAAAAACTTAATTTTCGACCGATCGTTCCTATGGCGGCTATATGATATAGTGGTCCGATCTTAATAGAATTTTGCATATATATGAGGAGCATAGTAAAACTAATAAATGTCGAGTTTGGTCAAGATATCTTGATAAACAAAAGGTTTTTTCATACAAAAACTTAATTTTCGACCGATCGTTCCTATGGCAGCTATATGATATAGTGGTCCGATCCAGCTGGTTTTGACATATGTGCTGCGTGCAACAGAAATAGGGACTTCTGCAAAGTTTCATTAAGATAGCTTTAAAACTGAGGGACTAGTTCGCATAGAAACAGACAGACGGACAGACGGACATGGCTATATCGACTCGGCTGTTGATGCTGATCAAGAATATATATACTTTATGGGGTCGGAGATGTCTCCTTCTATGCGTTACACATTTCACGACAAAATTATAATACCCTCTGCAAGGGTATAAAAATACAATAAACGAGAAGAAGGGCTATCTTCGGCATGCCGAAGATCTAATACCCTTGCAGACCCAACCTTTTAATGCCGAGAAAATGGTTAAGGCCGAGTTTGGTCAAGGTATATTGATAAACAAAAAATATATTAATCAAAAACCGATGTAAATAAGATTTTGCAAAAATGAAGGGAGCATAGTGAAATCTTTAAATGCCGTGTTTAATCGAAAAATCATGAAAAACAAAAATTCTCCATACTAAATTAATTTTCGACCGATCGTTCCTAACGCAGCTATATGATATAGTGGTCCGATCTTAATAGGATTTTGCATATATATGAGGAGCATAGTTAAACTAATAAATGCCGAGTTTGGTCAAGATATCTTGAAAAACAAAATTTTTTTCATACAAGATCCTACTTTTCGACAAATCGTTCCTATGGCAGCTATATGATATAGTGGTCCGATCTTAATAGGATTTCGCCTATATATGAGGAGCATAGTAAAACTAATAAATGTCGAGTTTGGTCAAGATATCTTGATAAACAAAAGGTTTTTTCATACAAAAACTTAATTTTCGACCGATCGTTCCTATGGCAGCTATATGATATAGTGGTCCGATCTTAATAGGATTTTGCATATATATGAGGAGCTTAGTAAAACTAATAAATGCCGAGTTTGGTCAAGATATCTTGACAAACAAAATTTTTTTTCATACAAAAACTTAATTTTCGACCGATCGTTCCTATGGCAGCTATATGATATAGTGGTCCGATCTTAATAGGATTTTGCATATATATGAGGAGCTTAGTAAAACTAATAAATGCCGAGTTTGGTCAAGATATCTTGACAAACAAAATTTTTTTTCATACAAAAACTTAATTTTCGACCGATCGTTCCTATGGCGGCTATATGATATAGTGGTCCGATCTTAATAGAATTTTGCATATATATGAGGAGCATAGTAAAACTAATAAATGTCGAGTTTGGTCAAGATATCTTGATAAACAAAAGGTTTTTTCATACAAAAACTTAATTTTCGACCGATCGTTCCTATGGCAGCTATATGATATAGTGGTCCGATCCAGCTGGTTTTGACATATGTGCTGCGTGCAACAGAAATAGGGACTTCTGCAAAGTTTCATTAAGATAGCTTTAAAACTGAGGGACTAGTTCGCATAGAAACAGACAGACGGACAGACGGACAGACGGTCAGACGGACAGACGGACAGACGGACATGGCTATATCGACTCGGCTGTTGATGCTGATCAAGAATATATATACTTTATGGGGTCGGAGATGTCTCCTTCTATGCGTTATACATTTCACGACAAAATTATAATACCCTCTGCAAGGGTATAATGAGGAAAAAAAACGAAAGCGGTTATTAATAGAGTAAAGGAATTTAAACAAGATATAAAGAATGTTAGGTGGATAGGATAGATAGATAGAAATGGGAAATCACCGACCCGGTGGGGGAAAATTTATAGCCGTTCCGGCAAGCTATGCCCCAGCTTATAGCTGGGAATGGTCAGTGACTTCCCGAAGGTATCCTGAAAGCAACGATTTTATTAGGGGTGGAGAAAGTTCGGTAGAGAAAACGTGATGAAACCAATAAAAATTTTAACATAGCACGCGAAAATGATTATGCATAGCGTAGTCTGTTGTGCACGTAGATAGGAATAGGGGGCGATAATTTCTGGTTGGTCTAGCCGGAACAGAGAATTGAAAACGCTCTAGCAGAGAAGGAGCATCTATATCGCCAACAATCAACTTATGTAGAAAGTCAACACCGAGAACTGTCCTACGGTTGATTAACGACGGAAGATTAAGAAGAAGCAGACTGCTGGAGTAATATGGCAACCGAAGATTAGGGTCCCAATTTAAACCTCGTAAGGCAAAAAGCAGAAATTGCTTCTGTACAGATTCAATTCGATCCTGGCTATTGATATACTGCGGAGACCAGATGCAAGAGCAGTATTGATAGATGTACAGAAGTTTCGTTATAAAAGGATCGTTAAACTCTTTAGACCATCGTTTAATGAATCCAAGTACACCTTTTGCCTCATTAACGATGGTATCTAAATGCAGATTGAAGCTGAGTTTAGAATCAACGAGAAAGAAGGGCTATCTTCGGCATGCCGAAGATCTAATACCCTTGCAGACCCAACCTTTTAATGCCGAGAAAATGGTTAAGGCCGAGTTTGGTCAAGGTATATTGATAAACAAAAAATATATTAATCAAAAACCGATGTAAATAAGATTTTGCAAAAATGAAGGGAGCATAGTGAAATCTTTAAATGCCGTGTTTAATCGAAAAATCATGAAAAACAAAAATTCTCCATCCTAAATTAATTTTCGACCGATCGTTCCTATGGCAGCTATATGATATAGTGGTCCGATCTTAATAGGATTTTGCATACATATGAGGAGCTTAGTAAAACTAATAAATGCCGAGTTTGGTCAAGATATCTTGACAAACAAAATGTTTTTTCATACAAAAACTTAATTTTCGACCGATCGTTCCTATGGCGGCTATATGATATAGTGGTCCGATCTTAATCTCTTTTGACATATGTGCTGCGTGCAACAGAAATAGGGACTTCTGCAAAGTTTCATTAAGATAGCTTTAAAACTGAGGGACTAGTTCGCATAAAAAGAGACAGACGGACAGACGGTCAGACGGACAGACGGACAGACGGACAGACGGACATGGCTATATCGACTCGGCTGTTGATGCTGATCAAGAATATATATACTTTATGGGGTCGGAGATGTCTCCTTCTATGCGTTACACATTTCACGACAAAATTATAATACCCTCTGCAAGGGTATAAAAAGAACGACTAGGTCATTAACTGTTAGTATACGTTGCAATGGAGTATTGTCAATTGTATAGCTGACAAGATAAGGTGTAGTGCGATTGAAGGTCATAAACATACACTTTGAACAATTCAGAGGCAATTGATTGGCCGAACACCAAAATTGCATAGCGTTCAAATCATCTTGTAGAGTAAAGAGTAAAGGTCCAAGATGACTACCTTGAGGAACACCAGAAGTAATGCGAACCTGTTTAGAGGTAGTCAGCCTCAGCATTACTCTTTGGGTCCTACCCTTTAAATAAGAGCTAATCCAAAGCAAAAGAGACGGAGGGAAACCTATTCGTCAAGTTTAAAAAGTAAAATGTCATGGTGCACAGAGTCAAACGCCTTACTGGAGTCAGTGTAAATGACATCAGTTTGCATTTTCGAAAGGAAAGCATCATTTACCAAGGAAGTAAACTCTAGCAGATTGGTCGGAGTTGACCGCACAGGGGAGACAACAGGTTTGCAGAAATGCTGCAAATTTGAAATGATTATTTTTTCAAATAATTTAGGAATAGCGGACAGGTTTGCAATGCCCCTGTAATTGATTGAATTGATTTGAAACAACGAAAGATCAAGCATGCAATCTATAAAATCATGCTGTGCTGAGGGCACTAGATAATTTTCGGCAGTGAATAATGACCACGAGATGTTCGGCAAATTAAAATCACCCAACACAATAAATAGGTCATTATCACGCACGTGTGAAGAAACTTCTTTAATACAAGAAATATGTTTCATATAAACTTGAATATCAGAAGAAGGAGGGACATAAGAGCATGTAATATAGATATTCCGTGTAGGAACAGACAACTTGACTGAGACAATCTTACCACCACACCACCTCGAGTCGGCCGATCATTTCTATGCAAAATAAAATAATTCAAAAAACCTCAAAATCAGATATGGTTGAATTTAACCATGTTTCTGAAAATGCGATTATATCCGAATCGAAGGAAGTGCTGGCCAGGAAAAGATTTTTAAGCTTTCAAATGAGACCTCTGACATTCCGATAATGAACAGAGACTTGGTCAGAAGGCGAAGTTAGTTTTTTGGGGCAGAAATGGTACCTTGTATTGAAGGGACTGGAAGGATGACAGGCTGGTTACGCTTTTTATACCCTTGCAGAGGGTATTATAATTTTGTCGTGAAATGTGTAACGCATAGAAGGAGACATCTCCGACCCCATAAAGTATATATATTCTTGATCAGCATCAACAGCCGAGTCGATATAGCCATGTCCGTCTGTCCGTCTGTCCGTCTGTCTGTTTCTATGCGAACTAGTCCCTCAGTTTTAAAGCTATCTTAATGAAACTTTGCAGAAGTCCCTATTTCTGTTGCACGCAGCACATATGTCAAAACCAGCTGGATCGGACCACTATATCATATAGCTGCCATAGGAACGATCGGTCGAAAATTAAGTTTTTGTATGAAAAAACCTTTTGTTTATCAAGATATCTTGACCAAACTCGACATTTATTAGTTTTACTATGCTCCTCATATATATGCAAAATTCTATTAAGATCGGACCACTATATCATATAGCCGCCATAGGAACGATCGGTCGAAAATTAAGTTTTTGTATGAAAAAACATTTTGTTTGTCAAGATATCTTGACCAAACTTGGCATTTATTAGTTTTACTAAGCTCCTCATATATATGCAAAATCCTATTAAGATCGGACCACTATATCATATAGCTGCCATAGGAACGATCGGTCGAAAATTAAGTTTTTGTATGAAAAAACATTTTGTTTGTCAAGATATCTTGACCAAACTCGACATTTATTAGTTTTACTATGCTCCTCATATATATGCAAAATTCTATTAAGATCGGACCACTATATCATATAGCCGCCATAGGAACGATCGGTCGAAAATTAAGTTTTTGTATGAAAAAACATTTTGTTTGTCCAGATATCTTGACCAAACTCGGCATTTATTAGTTTTACTAAGCTCCTCATATATATGCAAAATCCTATTAAGATCGGACCACTATATCATATAGCTGCCATAGGAACGATCGGTCGAAAATTAAGTTTTTGTATGAAAAAACATTTTGTTTGTCAAGATATCTTGACCAAACTCGGCATTTATTAGTTTTACTAAGCTCCTCATATATATGCAAAATCCTATTAAGATCGGACCACTATATCATATAGCTGCCATAGGAACGATCGGTCGAAAATTAAGTTTTTGTATGAAAAAACCTTTTGTTTATCAAGATATCTTGACCAAACTCGACATTTATTAGTTTTACTATGCTCCTCATATATATGCAAAATTCTATTAAGATCGGACTACTATGTCATATAGCCGCCATAGGAACGATCGGTCGAAAATTAAGTTTTGGTATGAAAAAACATTTTGTTTGTCAAGATATCTTGACCAAACTCGGCATTTATTAGTTTTACTAAGCTCCTCATATATATGCAAAATCCTATTAAGATCGAACCACTATATCATATAGCTGCCATAGGAACGATCGATCGAAAATTAAGTTTTTGTATGAAAAAACATTTTGTTTTTCAAGATATCTTAACCAAACTCGGCATTTATTAGTTTTACTATGCTCCTCATATATATGCAAAATCCTATTAAGATCGGACCACTATATCATATTATTAAGTTTTTGTATGGAGAATTTTTTTGTTTTTCATGATTTTGCGATTAAACACGGCATTTAAAGATTTCACTATGCTTCCTTCATTTTTGCTATATCTTATTTACATCGGTTTTTGATTAAAAGCCTTTTTTTTGTTTATCAATATACCTTGACCAAACTCGGCCTTAACCATTTTCTCGGCATTAAAGGTTGGGTCTGCAAGGGTATTAGATCTTCGGCATGCCGAAGATAGCCCTTCTTTCTCGTTTTATTTTATTTTAATTTTTTATACCCTTGCAGAGGGTATTATAATTTTGTCGTGAAATGTGTAACGCATAGAAGGAGACATCTCCGACCCCATAAAGTATATATATTCTTGATCAGCATCAACAGCCGAGTCGATATAGCCATGTCCGTCTGTCCGTCTGTCTGTTTCTATGCGAACTAGTCCCTCAGTTTTAAAGCTATCTTAATGAAACTTTGCAGAAGTCCCTATTTCTGTTGCACGCAGCACATATGTCAAAACCAGCTGGATCGGACCACTATATCATATAGCTGCCATAGGAACGATCGGTCGAAAATTAAGTTTTTGTATGAAAAAACCTTTTTTTTATCAAGATATCTTGACCAAACTCGACATTTATTAGTTTTACTATGCTCCTCATATATATGCAAAATTCTATTAAGATCGGACCACTATATCATATAGCCGCCATAGGAACGATCGGTCGAAAATTAAGTTTTTGTATGAAAAAACATTTTTGTTTGTCAAGATATCTTGACCAAACTCGGCATTTATTAGTTTTACTAAGCTCCTCATATATATGCAAAATCCTATTAAGATCGGACCACTATATCATATAGCTGCCATAGGAACGATCGGTCGAAAATTAAGTTTTTGTATGAAAAAACCTTTTGTTTATCAAGATATCTTGACCAAACTCGACATTTATTAGTTTTACTATGCTCCTCATATATATGCAAAATTCTATTAAGATCGGACTACTATGTCATATAGCCGCCATAGGAACGATCGGTCGAAAATTAAGTTTTTTGTATGAAAAAACATTTTGTTTGTCAAGATATCTTGACCAAACTCGGCATTTATTAGTTTTACTAAGCTCCTCATATATATGCAAAATCCTATTAAGATCGGACCACTATATCATATAGCTGCCATAGGAACGATCGATCGAAAATTAAGTTTTTGTATGAAAAAACATTTTGTTTTTCAAGATATCTTAACCAAACTCGGCATTTATTAGTTTTACTATGCTCCTCATATATATGCAAAATCCTATTAAGATCGGACCACTATATCATATAGCTGCCATAGGAACGATCGATCGAAAATTAAGTTTTTGTATGAAAAAAACATTTTGTTTTTCAAGATATCTTAACCAAACTCGGCATTTATTAGTTTTACTATGCTCCTCATATATATGCAAAATCCTATTAAGATCGGACCACTATATCATATTATTAAGTTTTTGTATGGAGAATTTTTTGTTTTTCATGATTTTGCGATTAAACACGGCATTTAAAGATTTCACTATGCTTCCTTCATTTTTGCTATATCTTATTTACATCGGTTTTTGATTAAAAGCCTTTTTTTTTGTTTATCAATATACCTTGACCAAACTCGGCCTTAACCATTTTCTCGGCATTAAAAGGTTGGGTCTGCAAGGGTATTAGATCTTCGGCATGCCGAAGATAGCCCTTCTTTCTCGTTTTATTTTATTTTAATTTTTTATACCCTTGCAGAGGGTATTATAATTTTGTCGTGAAATGTGTAACGCATAGAAGGAGACATCTCCGACCCCATAAAGTATATATATTCTTGATCAGCATCAACAGCCGAGTCGATATAGCCATGTCCGTCTGTCCGTCTGTCTGTTTCTATGCGAACTAGTCCCTCAGTTTTAAAGCTATCTTAATGAAACTTTGCAGAAGTCCCTATTTCTGTTGCACGCAGCACATATGTCAAAACCAGCTGGATCGGACCACTATATCATATAGCTGCCATAGGAACGATCGGTCGAAAATTAAGTTTTTGTATGAAAAAACCTTTTTTTATCAAGATATCTTGACCAAACTCGACATTTATTAGTTTTACTATGCTCCTCATATATATGCAAAATTCTATTAAGATCGGACCACTATATCATATAGCCGCCATAGGAACGATCGGTCGAAAATTAAGTTTTTGTATGAAAAAACATTTTGTTTGTCAAGATATCTTGACCAAACTCGGCATTTATTAGTTTTACTAAGCTCCTCATATATATGCAAAATCCTATTAAGATCGGACCACTATATCATATAGCTGCCACAGCAACGATCGGTCGAAAATTAAGTTTTTGTATGAAAAAACCTTTTGTTTATCAAGATATCTTGACCAAACTCGACATTTATTAGTTTTACTATGCTCCTCATATATATGCAAAATTCTATTAAGATCGGACTACTATGTCATATAGCCGCCATAGGAACGATCGGTCGAAAATTAAGTTTTTGTATGAAAAAACATTTTGTTTGTCAAGATATCTTGACCAAACTCGGCATTTATTAGTTTTACTAAGCTCCTCATATATATGCAAAATCCTATTAAGATCGGACCACTATATCATATAGCTGCCATAGGAACGATCGATCGAAAATTAAGTTTTTGTATGAAAAAACATTTTGTTTTTCAAGATATCTTAACCAAACTCGGCATTTATTAGTTTTACTATGCTCCTCATATATATGCAAAATCCTATTAAGATCGGACCACTATATCATATTATTAAGTTTTTGTATGGAGAATTTTTTGTTTTTCATGATTTTGCGATTAAACACGGCATTTAAAGATTTCACTATGCTTCCTTCATTTTTGCTAAATCTTATTTACATCGGTTTTTGATTAAAAGCCTTTTTATACCCTTGCAGAGGGTATTATAATTTTGTCGTGAAATGTGTAACGCATAGAAGGAGACATCTCCGACCCCATAAAGTATATATATTCTTGATCAGCATCAACAGCCGAGTCGATATAGCCATGTCCGTCTGTCCGTCTGTCCGTCTGTCCGTCTGTCTGTTTCTATGCGAACTAGTCCCTCAGTTTTAAAGCTATCTTAATGAAACATTGCAGAAGTCCCTATTTCTGTTGCACGCAGCACATATGTCAAAACCAGCTGGATCGGACCACTATATCATATAGCTGCCATAGGAACGATCGGTCGAAAATTAAGTTTTTGTATGAAAAAACCTTTTGTTTATCAAGATATCTTGACCAAACTCGACATTTATTAGTTTTACTATGCTCCTCATATATATGCAAAATTCTATTAAGATCGGACCACTATATCATATAGCCGCCATAGGAACGATCGGTCGAAAATTAAGTTTTTGTATGAAAAAACATTTTGTTTGTCAAGATATCTTGACCAAACTCGGCATTTATTAGTTTTACTAAGCTCCTCATATATATGCAAAATCCTATTAAGAGCGGACCACTATATCATATAGCTGCCATAGGAACGATCGGTCGAAAATTAAGTTTTTGTATGAAAAAACATTTTGTTTGTCAAGATATCTTGACCAAACTCGGCATTTATTAGTTTTACTAAGCTCCTCATATATATGCAAAATCCTATTAATATCGGACCACTATATCATATAGCTGCCATAGGAACGATCGGTCGAAAATTAAGTTTTTGTATGAAAAAACATTTTGTTTGTCAAGATATCTTGACCAAACTCGGCATTTATTAGTTTTACTATGCTCCTCATATATATGCAAAATCCTATTAAGATCGGACCACTATATCATATAGCTGCCATAGGAACGATCGGTCGAAAATTAAGTTTTTGTATGAAAAAACCTTCTGTTTATCAAGATATCTTGACCAAACTCGACATTTATTAGTTTTACTATGCTCCTCATATATATGCAAAATTCTATTAAGATCGGACTACTATGTCATATAGCCGCCATAGGAACGATCGGTCGAAAATTAAGTTTTTGTATGAAAAAACATTTTGTTTGTCAAGATATCTTGACCAAACTCGGCATTTATTAGTTTTACTAAGCTCCTCATATATATGCAAAATCCTATTAAGATCGTACCACTATATCATATAGCTGCCATAGGAACGATCGATCGAAAATTAAGTTTTTGTATGAAAAAACATTTTGTTTTTCAAGATATCTTAACCAAACTCGGCATTTATTAGTTTTACTATGCTCCTCATATATATGCAAAATCCTATTAAGATCGGACCACTATATCATATTATTAAGTTTTTGTATGGAGAATTTTTTGTTTTTCATGATTTTGCGATTAAACACGGCATTTAAAGATTTCACTATGCTTCCTTCATTTTTGCTAAATCTTATTTACATCGGTTTTTGATTAAAAGCCTTATTTTTTGTTTATCAATATACCTTGACCAAACTCGGCCTTAACCATTTTCTCGGCATTAAAAGGTTGGGTCTGCAAGGGTATTAGATCTTCGGCATGCCGAAGATAGCCCTTCTTTCTCGTTTTTGTTTATCAATATACCTTGACCAAACTCGGCCTTAACCATTTTCTCGGCATTAAAATTTTGGGTCTGCAAGGGTATTAGATCTTCGGCATGCCGAAGATAGCCCTTCTTTCTCGTTATACCCTTGCAGAGGGTATTATAATTTTGTCGTGAAATGTGTAACGCATAGAAGGAGACATCTCCGACCCCATAAAGTATATATATTCTTGATCAGCATCAACAGCCGAGTCGATATAGCCATGTCCGTCTGTCCGTCTGTCCGTCTGTCTGTTTCTATGCGAACTAGTCCCTCAGTTTTAAAGCTATCTTAATGAAACTTTGCAGAAGTCCCTATTTCTGTTGCACGCAGCACATATGTCAAAACCAGCTGGATCGAACCACTATATCATATAGCTGCCATAGGAACGATCGGTCGAAAATTAAGTTTTTGTATGAAAAAACCTTTTGTTTATCAAGATATCTTGACCAAACTCGACATTTATTAGTTTTACTATGCTCCTCATATATATGCAAAATTCTATTAAGATCGGACCACTATATCATATAGCCGCCATAGGAACGATCGGTCGAAAATTAAGTTTTTGTATGAAAAAACATTTTGTTTGTCAAGATATCTTGACCAAACTCGGCATTTATTAGTTTTACTAAGCTCCTCATATATATGCAAAATCCTATTAAGATCGGACCACTATATCATATAGCTGCCATAGGAACGATCGGTCGAAAATTAATTTAGTATGGAGAATTTTTGTTTTTCATGATTTTTCGATTAAACACGGCATTTAAAGATTTCACTATGCTCCCTTCATTTTTGCAAAATCTTATTTACATCGGTTTTTGATTAATATATTTTTTGTTTATCAATATACCTTGACCAAACTCGGCCTTAACCATTTTCTCGGCATTAAAAGGTTGGGTCTGCAAGGGTATTAGATCTTCGGCATGCCGAAGATAGCCCTTCTTTCTCGTTTTTTTTTTGAGTTCGAATTCATAAAGAGAATTTTGGATTATTAGGAATTAAACATTTTTAATCTATTCTTATGAACTTTTTGTTTTTTATCTTTACTATCTTTAATAAGAATGTTGTCATTTTCTTCTATTTTCTCTACTATATATGGTCCTAAATATACTGGGTCTAATTTGTGCCGTGTTTCGTTTCTTATAAGTACTTTGTCTCCTACTTTTAATTCAAAGTTTTTTGTTTTTTCGTCATATGCTAATTTCCTATAAGCCTTGGCTTTTTCTAACATAATTCTAGCTCTTCTGTATGCTATTTCTAATCTAAACTTTATTTCCTTAGAATAGTCATCTAAATTATAAATAGGATCTATGTAATTAGTTTTGTTTAAATCTATGAACTGTTTCGGCAGTCTGCCAAATACTAGTTCGTATGGACAATACTCATGCGTTGCTGATGGTGTCGTGTTGAAGCAATAAGTGAAATATTGAATCCAGACATCCCAATCAGATTTGTCTGCAGAGATGTATGAACGAATGTATTCATTAAAAGTTCGATGACTTCGTTCGATTGTCCCTAATGTTTGATGATGATATGCAGTAGAGGTGAGATTCTTGATCTTCAAATACTTGCATAAATCAGTTAAAATCTGGTTTTTATACTCTGTTCCCATGTCCGAGATGAACGTCTTCATTGGACCAAACTTGAGTATGAAATTTTCGAATATAGCTTTTGCGACATTATTTGCGCTTTTGCTTTTTATTGGAATGGCTACTAAATATTTTGTAAGGTCACATATTAATGTGACTATGTATTCATTACCATTTTCCGATTTGGGTAGCGGACCAACTGTATCCACTATCACTATATCGAAAGCATTCACAGGTGTTTCTGTGAGAGTCAGAGGAGTTTTTGTGTGCGTCTTTGTTTTAGACATTTGGCATTTTTGACATTTACGTACGTACTCTTTTATATGACGTGTCATATTTTTCCAGTAGTAGTGTCTGTAAAGATTTTAATATTTTATTGCCCATATTTTTAAAAGAATCTATTGAAACTGATTCAAAGATCTTTTCGCTCGGTGCCACCTTGAGTTGGCTGATTTTTAATATACCGGCCTCTTTTTCGACTCTTTGGAGGAACTGACCTAGGTCGAGAACTCCATTAGTATATAAATCGCTAACTTCAATTCTTGCGATAATTTTATTTCCATGTTTAAATAAACATTTAGATGCTGTTATGCGCAAGGTCACTACTTTTCGTACTTCATCATTTGTAATGACTTCATGTACGTTGGGCTTAGATACATTTTTTTGACTTTGCCTTGGCAGAAGTTCATAATTTTCTACTGTACAGTTTTTATTTTGTCTACTTTGTCTGCCTGGTAGTGACTTTCAGGACTTTATGTTGCATATCTTTGAGTTCTTTTATATTAATACGCGAAAGTGCGTCTGCTACAAAATTATCTTTCCCTTTAGGTATTCTACTGTGAAATCGTATTCTTCAAGCCATAGCCGCATGCGAGTTAATTTAGAACTGGGATTAGTCATAGAAAAAAGATATGTCAATGGTCTGTGATCCGTTTTAATAGTAAAGTGTTTGCCATAAATATATAGTCTAAAATGGGTAATTGAGATGCATAAGCTATTGGGAGCTGATTTCCGTCACGGTTCTGAGTTAGAACTGCTCCGCAAGCTTGTTTACTGGCATCTGTTATAATGCAAAATTCTTTGCGAAAATCAGGATATTGTAATAATGTGGGGTGCATAAGCTTTCTTTAAGGTATTGGAATGCGTTTTGGCATTCACTTGACCATTCAAAAGGAACATTCTTTTTACATAATCTAGTTATGTGCCGTGAATAATCGGCGAAGTTTTTATAAATCGACGATAATAATTGCAGAATGCTACAAATCGTCTCGCGCTGTCCGCATCATGAGGGACAGGATAATTTTTGATGACGTCAAATTTCTTGTCATCTGGCAATACTCCTTTGTCAGTGCATTTGTGACCTAAGAATGTCACTTCATGCATGAAAAAGAACATTTTTCTGGATGCAACCTTAGGTTATATTTCCTACATACATTAAAAACATCAGTTAAGTTTTTAATCATGTGTTTTTCGGAACATCCTATCACCATTAAGTCATCCATATAAAGGAATGCCTGAGAGGGTTCTAAACCTGAGAATGCTATAGTCATCATTCTCTGAAATGAATTTGGTGCTATTTTAAGACCAAATGGTAATCGCGTGAAGCGATATGAGCCATTGCTCGTTGAAAAGATGTTATATTTCTTGAATTTTCTTCAAGTTCAATTTGGTGGAAACCTGACATTAAGTCAAGGCATGAAAAGTATTTAGCTCTGCCCAGTTGGTCTAGAATATCATCAATTCTGGGGAGCGGGAATTTATCAGACAGTAGTTTTTTGTTGATTTGGCGATAGTCAATTACTAATCGCCATTTTTCTCTTCCGAATTTGGTAATGATTTTTTCGGAACTAACAAGAGTGGGCTGTTATACTCGGATACAGACGGTTCTACGATTTTGTCGATTATTAATTTCCCTACTTGTTTTTGAATTTCTTTAACGTGGCTATGCGGGCTTCTGTAGTTTTTAATATAAATGAGTTCATCATCTTTAAGTCTTAATGTTTGTTTATAGAAATTATTTGTCGCTATTGGTTCGGTTTCCAGTCCGAACACATCACTATACTTGGTGCATAATTCTGTTAGTTGACTTTTGAATTGTTCTGGAAAATTTTTCTTTAATTTTGAAAGTACTTGTTCGCTTCTATTTTCTGGATTAGTGCTATGAATGTCGTAATCTGTTAAATTTTCATATAGGATTTTGTTTACTTTGACCAATTGGTCGAAATTAGTTGTGTTTAGAAGGCGAATGTATACATGTTTGGATGCTGCTATTGTATTTGCAACATAAATTCCATTATGTATTTCTTGATTAGGAACAAATATATAATCATTTGCTGTATTAATGTCTATTTTTCGAATTACTTGGGATCTGGCTGGCAAGAGAACTGTATTATTGCCAGCACTATATGTTATCGGAACATAAATTGGATAATTTAAATTTTGAGGTCTAATTATAAACCAGTCTTCACTTGGTTTGAAATCTAATTGACAATTGAATTTTTTTATAAAATCAATGCCTATTATTCCATCACACGGTATTGAAAAATCGGAATCTACTAAATGAAATTCGTGTGGAATAATATATTTTGTTGTTTGAAGTTCTATTGAAGTTGTTCCTTGAGATTTTATTACACCTTGGCCTATGCCTTGGATGTTTATAATTTTTTCTTCTTGAATTTTAAAATTGTCCGAATTTATTTTTAAAAGTGAGATATCTGCACCAGTATCTATTAGGAATGTGAGTTTATTTTCAGTTGAATGATTATAAAAAGTGACAAATATATTAAGACTGTAATTGATGGATTGAACTTTTACATTTACTGGTTGTTTCCTAAAGGGTTCTGAGAGTTTTCCGGCGTATTTTGCGCCATTCTCACATTGTTACTATTATAACCTTGGTTGGAGTTACCTCGGCCTCTTCCTCTATTTTGGCCTCGTCTTCCTCCACGGTTATTGTAATTATTGTTATTGTTGTTACCGCCTCGGTTATAATTGTTGTGGTTGTAATTTCTGCCACGATTATAACCTCGGCCTCCTCTATTATTATTGTTTGCACCTCGTCGATAATACAGGACAGTGTTACTTTGACCTGTTATCTCCGTGCAGCTATTAACAAATTTGGAGACTGCATCATTCATATTTATGAATGTGCCTGCCTGCATGATAAGTTTTACCTTATCAATTGAACAATTTTGGGTCATAGCTTTTACAGCTGTTGTAGTGCTGTATTTGTTTGCTAGTGATTGGCTTAGACCTTCACTGATATAGGCGCCTTCAAGGGCCTTTGCCAGTTTTTCCACCTCTTGGGTGTATTGGTTAGCAGTTTTATTTTTCTGTTGCAAATTAAGAAGCTTAGCAGATACAACTTCTACCGATTCTCCTTTTACTGCATTTGATAGTTGCGTAATGATTGCAGCAATTGTCTGCTCATTACTTATTAAATTTCTCGCATGGCCTTTTATCTTTGTTTTTATAAGGCTTATGGCCGTTAGCTCATGTGTGCCTTTTAAGGTTTCTAATAGATTCAAAGAATCTAGAAAATCTTGTAGATTTTCCGGCTTACCGTCAAACTCTGGTATCAGAAATGTGGCTAGCTTGATAAATTCTACAACTGTTTGTGCCATGTTTACTAATTTTGTATCTTCTATTTGGTCGTTTGTCAGGCTTACCGTCAAACTCTGGTATCAGAAATGTGGCTAGCTTGATAAATTCTACAACTGTTTGTGCCATGTTTACTAATTTTGTATCTTCTATTTGGTCGTTTGTCAGTAGTGACTTATCAAATGTTACCGGTGTATTTAACACCGATGGTAGATAAAGCTGGAGATCATACTTTTTATTTAAGTTTACCAGATTATCCCTTAGACGCTGTAAAACGTCTGAAGTTTGGACTCTGTGTAAACTTGTCAGTTTATTTTGACACTCGGTAACTAGACTCCTGATTTCATTGTACTCATATACAAGGATCTCAGTATGTTTAATTATGGTGGGTCTTAAAACTGGTGCGCTTTTATTAAGGCACTTGTATGATTTATCGAAATTTTCCCTATGCCGCTTTATCTTTTCTACTATTTGGGACCAGTCCATGTAACCTTCCGCTACTTAAATATTTTATTTAAGCAGTGGCTTAGACCTTGTCTAAGTCGTTGGCTCGACTCATGTAACGCTTCCTCAGTGATTTTTTATGAAGAAGATAAATCTTCAGAAGTATGTTTACTGAGGCTATTACAACGAGTATTATTAGCAGTATGTTTGTTAACTGCACATGGGGAGTGGTGTCTACGACTTCTACTACGTTAACTACTACATTGGCAGTGTTATCATCTGCCTTTGATTGTTTTCCTATATAAATACTTTTCCCTTTTTATACCCTTGCAGAGGGTATTATAATTTTGTCGTGAAATGTGTAACGCATAGAAGGAGACATCTCCGACCCCATAAAGTATATATATTCTTGATCAGCATCAACAGCCGAGTCGATATAGCCATGTCCGTCTGTCCGTCTGTCTGTTTCTATGCGAACTAGTCCCTCAGTTTTAAAGCTATCTTAATGAAACTTTGCAGAAGTCCCTAATTCTGTTGCACGCAGCACATATGTCAAAACCAGCTGGATCGGACCACTATATCATATAGCTGCCATAGGAACGATCGGTCGAAAATTAAGTTTTTGTATGAAAAAACATTTTGTTTATCAAGATATCTTGACCAAACTCGACATTTTTTAGTTTTACTAAGCTCCTCATATATATGCAAAATCCTATTAAGATCGGACCACTATATCATATAGCTGCCATAGGAACGATCGGTCGAAAATTAAGTTTTTGTATGAAAAAACCTTTTGTTTATCAAGATATCTTGACCAAACTCGACATTTATTAGTTTTACTATGCTCCTCATATATATGCAAAATTTTATTAAGATCGGACCACTATATCATATAGCCGCCATAGGAACTATCGGTCGAAAATTAAGTTTTTGTATGAAAAAACATTTTGTTTGTCAAGATATCTTGACCAAACTCGGCATTTATTAGTTTTACTAAGCTCCTCATATATATGCAAAATCCTATTAAGATCGGACCACTATATCATATAGCTGCCATAGGAACGATCTATCGAAAATTAAGTTTTTGTATGAAAAAACATTTTGTTTTTCAAGATATCTTAACCAAACTCGGCATTTATTAGTTTTACTATGCTCCTCATATATATGCAAAATCGTATTAAGATCGGACCACTATATCATATTATTAAGTTTTTGTATGGAGAATTTTTGTTTTTCATGATTTTGCCATTAAACACGGCATTTAAAGATTTCACTATGCTCCCTTCATTTTTGCTAAATCTTATTTACATCGGTTTTTGATTAAAAGCCTTTTTATACCCTTGCAGAGGGTATTATAATTTTGTCGTGAAATGTGTAACGCATAGAAGGAGACATCTCCGACCCCATAAAGTATATATATTCTTGATCAGCATCAACAGCCGAGTCGATATAGCCATGTCCGTCTGTCCGTCTGTCCGTCTGTCTGTTTCTATGCGAACTAGTCCCTCAGTTTTAAAGCTATCTTAATGAAACTTTGCAGAAGTCCCTAATTCTGTTGCACGCAGCACATATGTCAAAACCAGCTGGATCGGACCACTATATCATATAGCTGCCATAGGAACGATCGGTCGAAAATTAAGTTTTTGTATGAAAAAACATTTTGTTTATCAAGATATCTTGACCAAACTCGACATTTATTAGTTTTACTATGCTCCTCATATATATGCAAAATTTTATTAAGATCGGACCACTATATCATATAGCCGCCATAGGAACTATCGGTCGAAAATTAAGTTTTTGTATGAAAAAACATTTTGTTTGTCAAGATATCTTGACCAAACTCGGCATTTATTAGTTTTACTAAGCTCCTCATATATATGCAAAATCCTATTAAGATCGGACCACTATATCATATAGCTGCCATAGGAACGATCTATCGAAAATTAAGTTTTTGTATGAAAAAACATTTTGTTTTTCAAGATATCTTAACCAAACTCGGCATTTATTAGTTTTACTATGCTCCTCATATATATGCAAAATCGTATTAAGATCGGACCACTATATCATATTATTAAGTTTTTGTATGGAGAATTTTTTGTTTTTCATGATTTTGCCATTAAACACGGCATTTAAAGATTTCACTATGCTCCCTTCATTTTTGCTAATTCTTATTTACATCGGTTTTTGATTAAAAGCCTTTTTTTTGTTTATCAATATACCTTGGCCAACCTCGGCCTTAACCATTTTCTCGGCATTAAAAGGTTGGGTCTGCAAGGGTATTAAATCTTCGGCGTGCCGAAGATAGCCCTTCTTTCTCGTTTTTTTTTATTTGACTACTACCTATGCAGACGTACTAAGACAATTGTTGTCTGCCCTAGAATCGGATGCTCGTCAATAATTGTTATACCCTTGCAGAGGGTATTATAATTTTGTCGTGAAATGTGTAACGCATAGAAGGAGACATCTCCGACCCCATAAAGTATATATATTCTTGATCAGCATCAACAGCCGAGTCGATATAGCCATGTCCGTCTGTCCGTCTGTCTGTTTCTATGCGAACTAGTCCCTCAGTTTTAAAGCTATCTTAATGAAACCTTGCAGAAGTCCCTATTTCTGTTGCACGCAGCACATATGTCAAAAACCAGCTGGATCGGACCACTATATCATATAGCTGCCATAGGAACGATCGGTCGAAAATTAAGTTTTTGTATGAAAAAACCTTTTGTTTATCAAGATATCTTGACCAAACTCGACATTTATTAGTTTTACTATGCTCCTCATATATATGCAAAATTCTATTAAGATCGGACCACTATATCATATAGCCGCCATAGGAACGATCGGTCGAAAATTAAGTTTTTGTATGAAAAAACATTTTGTTTGTCAAGATATCTTGACCAAACTCGGCATTTATTAGTTTTACTAAGCTCCTCATATATATGCAAAATCTATTAAGATCGGACCACTATATCATATAGCTGCCATAGGAACGATCGGTCGAAAATTAAGTTTTTGTATGAAAAAACATTTTGTTTGTCAAGATATCTTGACCAACCTCGACATTTATTAGTTTTACTATGCTCCTCATATATATGCAAAATTCTATTAAGATCGGACCACTATATCATATAGCCGCCATAGGAACGATCGGTCGAAAATTAAGTTTTTGTATGAAAAAACATTTTGTTTGTCAAGATATCTTGACCAAACTCGGCATTTATTAGTTTTACTAAGCTCCTCATATATATGCAAAATCCTATTAAGATCGGACCACTATATCATATAGCTGCCATAGGAACGATCGGTCGAAAATTAAGTTTTTGTATGAAAAACATTTTGTTTGTCAAGATATCTTGACCAAACTCGGCATTTATTAGTTTTACTAAGCTCCTCATATATATGCAAAATCCTATTAAGATCGGACCACTATATCATATAGCTGCCATAGGAACGATCGGTCGAAAATTAAGTTTTTGTATGAAAAAACCTTTTGTTTATCAAGATATCTTGACCAAACTCGACATTTATTAGTTTTACTATGCTCCTCATATATATGCAAAATTCTATTAAGATCGGACTACTATGTCATATAGCCGCCATAGGAACGATCGGTCGAAAATTAAGTTTTGTATGAAAAAACATTTTGTTTGTCAAGATATCTTGACCAAACTCGGCATTTATTAGTTTTACTAAGCTCCTCTATATATGCAAAATCCTATTAAGATCGGACCACTATATCATATAGCTGCCATAGGAACGATCGATCGAAAATTAAGTTTTTGTATGAAAAAACATTTTGTTTTTCAAGATATCTTAACGAAACTCGGCATTTATTAGTTTTACTATGCTCCTCATATATATGCAAAATCCTATTAAGATCGGACCACTATATCATATTATTAAGTTTTTGTATGGAGAATTTTTTGTTTTTCATGATTTTGCGATTAAACACGGCATTTAAAGATTTCACTATGCTTCCTTCATTTTTGCTAAATCTTATTTACATCGGTTTTTGATTAAAAGCTCTTTTTTTTGTTTATCAATATACCTTGACCAAACTCGGCCTTAACCATTTTCTCGGCATTAAAAGGTTGGGTCTGCAAGGGTATTAGATCTTCGGCATGCCGAAGATAGCCCTTCTTTTCTCCTTTTTTATACCCTTGCAGAGGGTATTATAATTTTGTCGTGAAATGTGTAACGCATAGAAGGAGACATCTCCGACCCCATAAAGTATATATATTCTTGATCAGCATCAACAGCCGAGTCGATATAGCCATGTCCGTCTGTCCGTCTGTCCGTCTGTCTGTTTCTATGCGAACTAGTCCCTCAGTTTTAAAGCTATCTTAATGAAACTTTGCAGAAGTCCCTATTTCTGTTGCACGCAGCACATATGTCAAAACCAGCTGGATCGGACCACTATATCATATAGCTGCCATAGGAACGATCGGTCGAAAATTAAGTTTTTGTATGAAAAAACCTTTTGTTTATCAAGATATCTTGACCAAACTCGACATTTATTAGTTTTACTATGCTCCTCATATATATGCAAAATTCTATTAAGATCGGACCACTATATCATATAGCCGCCATAGGAACGATCGGTCGAAAATTAAGTTTTTGTATGAAAAAACATTTTGTTTGTCAAGATATCTTGACCAAACTCGGCATTTATTAGTTTTACTAAGCTCCTCATATATATGCAAAATCCTATTAAGATCGGACCACTATATCATATAGCCGCCATAGGAACGATCGGTCGAAAATTAAGTTTTTGTATGAAAAAACCTTTTGTTTATCAAGATATCTTGACCAAACTCGACATTTATTAGTTTTGCTATGCTCCTCATATATAGGCGAAATCCTATTAAGATCGGACCACTATATCATATAGCTGCCATAGGAACGATCGGTCGAAAATTAAGTTTTTGTATGAAAAAACATTTTGTTTGTCAAGATATCTTGACCAAACTCGGCATTTATTAGTTTTACTATGCTCCTCATATATATGCAAAATCCTATTAAGATCGGACCACTATATCATATAGCTGCCATAGGAACGATCGGTCGAAAATTAAGTTTTTGTATGAAAAAACCTTTTGTTTATCAAGATATCTTGACCAAACTCGACATTTATTAGTTTTACTATGCTCCTCATATATATGCAAAATTTTATTAAGATCGGACCACTATATCATATAGCCGCCATAGGAACTATCGGTCGAAAATTAAGTTTTTGTATGAAAAAACATTTTGTTTGTCAAGATATCTTGACCAAACTCGGCATTTATTAGTTTTACTAAGCTCCTCATATATATGCAAAATCCTATTAAGATCGGACCACTATATCATATAGCTGCCATAGGAACGATCTATCGAAAATTAAGTTTTTGTATGAAAAAACATTTTGTTTTTCAAGATATCTTAACCAAACTCGGCATTTATTAGTTTTACTATGCTCCTCATATATATGCAAAATCGTATTAAGATCGGACCACTATATCATATTATTAAGTTTTTGTATGGAGAATTTTTTGTTTTTCATGATTTTGCCATTAAACACGGCATTTAAAGATTTCACTATGCTCCCTTCATTTTTGCTAATTCTTATTTACATCGGTTTTTGATTAAAAGCCTTTTTTTTGTTTATCAATATACCTTGGCCAACCTCGGCCTTAACCATTTTCTCGGCATTAAAAGGTTGGGTCTGCAGGTATTAAATCTTCGGCGTGCCGAAGATAGCCCTTCTTTCTCGTTTTTTTATTTGACTACTACCTATGCAGACGTACTAAGACAATTGTTGTCTGCCCTAGAATCGGATGCTCGTCAATAATTGTTATACCCTTGCAGAGGGTATTATAATTTTGTCGTGAAATGTGTAACGCATAGAAGGAGACATCTCCGACCCCATAAAGTATATATATTCTTGATCAGCATCAACAGCCGAGTCGATATAGCCATGTCCGTCTGTCCGTCTGTCTGTTTCTATGCGAACTAGTCCCTCAGTTTTAAAGCTATCTTAATGAAACCTTGCAGAAGTCCCTATTTCTGTTGCACGCAGCACATATGTCAAAACCAGCTGGATCGGACCACTATATCATATAGCTGCCATAGGAACGATCGGTCGAAAATTAAGTTTTTGTATGAAAAAACCTTTTGTTTATCAAGATATCTTGACCAAACTCGACATTTATTAGTTTTACTATGCTCCTCATATATATGCAAAATTCTATTAAGATCGGACCACTATATCATATAGCCGCCATAGGAACGATCGGTCGAAAATTAAGTTTTTGTATGAAAAAACATTTTGTTTGTCAAGATATCTTGACCAAACTCGGCATTTATTAGTTTTACTAAGCTCCTCATATATATGCAAAATCCTATTAAGATCGGACCACTATATCATATAGCTGCCATAGGAACGATCGGTCGAAAATTAAGTTTTTGTATGAAAAAACATTTTGTTTGTCAAGATATCTTGACCAACCTCGACATTTATTAGTTTTACTATGCTCCTCATATATATGCAAAATTCTATTAAGATCGGACCACTATATCATATAGCCGCCATAGGAACGATCGGTCGAAAATTAAGTTTTTGTATGAAAAAACATTTTGTTTGTCAAGATATCTTGACCAAACTCGGCATTTATTAGTTTTACTAAGCTCCTCATATATATGCAAAATCCTATTAAGATCGGACCACTATATCATATAGCTGCCATAGGAACGATCGGTCGAAAATTAAGTTTTTGTATGAAAAAACATTTTGTTTGTCAAGATATCTTGACCAAACTCGGCATTTATTAGTTTTACTAAGCTCCTCATATATATGCAAAATCCTATTAAGATCGGACCACTATATCATATAGCTGCCATAGGAACGATCGGTCGAAAATTAAGTTTTTGTATGAAAAAACCTTTTGTTTATCAAGATATCTTGACCAAACTCGACATTTATTAGTTTTACTATGCTCCTCATATATATGCAAAATTTATTAAGATCGGACTACTATGTCATATAGCCGCCATAGGAACGATCGGTCGAAAATTAAGTTTTTGTATGAAAAAACATTTTGTTTGTCAAGATATCTTGACCAAACTCGGCATTTATTAGTTTTACTAAGCTCCTCATATATATGCAAAATCCTATTAAGATCGGACCACTATATCATATAGCTGCCATAGGAACGATCGATCGAAAATTAAGTTTTTGTATGAAAAAACATTTTGTTTTTCAAGATATCTTAACGAAACTCGGCATTTATTAGTTTTACTATGCTCCTCATATATATGCAAAATCCTATTAAGATCGGACCACTATATCATATTATTAAGTTTTTGTATGGAGAATTTTTTGTTTTTCATGATTTTGCGATTAAACACGGCATTTAAAGATTTCACTATGCTTCCTTCATTTTTGCTAAATCTTATTTACATCGGTTTTTGATTAAAAGCCTTTTTTTTGTTTATCAATATACCTTGACCAAACTCGGCCTTAACCATTTTCTCGGCATTAAAAGGTTGGGTCTGCAAGGGTATTAGATCTTCGGCATGCCGAAGATAGCCCTTCTTTCTCCTTTTTTATACCCTTGCAGAGGGTATTATAATTTTGTCGTGAAATGTGTAACGCATAGAAGGAGACATCTCCGACCCCATAAAGTATATATATTCTTGATCAGCATCAACAGCCGAGTCGATATAGCCATGTCCGTCTGTCCGTCTGTCCGTCTGTCTGTTTCTATGCGAACTAGTCCCTCAGTTTTAAAGCTATCTTAATGAAACTTTGCAGAAGTCCCTATTTCTGTTGCACGCAGCACATATGTCAAAACCAGCTGGATCGGACCACTATATCATATAGCTGCCATAGGAACGATCGGTCGAAAATTAAGTTTTGTATGAAAAAACCTTTTGTTTATCAAGATATCTTGACCAAACTCGACATTTATTAGTTTTACTATGCTCCTCATATATATGCAAAATTCTATTAAGATCGGACCACTATATCATATAGCCGCCATAGGAACGATCGGTCGAAAATTAAGTTTTTGTATGAAAAAACATTTTGTTTGTCAAGATATCTTGACCAAACTCGGCATTTATTAGTTTTACTAAGCTCCTCATATATATGCAAAATCCTATTAAGATCGGACCACTATATCATATAGCCGCCATAGGAACGATCGGTCGAAAATTAAGTTTTTGTATGAAAAAACCTTTTGTTTATCAAGATATCTTGACCAAACTCGACATTTATTAGTTTTACTATGCTCCTCATATATAGGCGAAATCCTATTAAGATCGGACCACTATATCATATAGCTGCCATAGGAACGATCGGTCGAAAATTAAGTTTTTGTATGAAAAAACATTTTGTTTGTCAAGATATCTTGACCAAACTCGGCATTTATTAGTTTTACTATGCTCCTCATATATATGCAAAATCCTATTAAGATCGGACCACTATATCATATTATTAAATTTTGGTATGGAGAATTTTTTGTTTTTCATGATTTTGCGAAAAAATAATAAATGACGAGTTTGGTCAAGATATCTTCATAAACAACAGTTTTTTTTTATACAACAACTCAATTTTCGACCGATCGTTCCTATGGCAGCTATATGATATAGTGGTCCGATCTTAATACGATTTTGCGTATATATGAGGAGCATAGTGAAACTAATAAATGCCGAGTTTGGTCAAGATATCGCAAACAAACTCGATCTGCGCAGGCACTAGGTGGACCTACAGCTAAAATTTCAAGTCTCTTGCTCTTATTGATTCTGAGATCATTGCGTTTATACATACGGACGAACGGGCAGACGGACAGTCAGTCGGTCGGACGGACGGACAGACAGACGGACATGGCTAGATCGACTCGGCTGTTGATGCTGATCAATAAAATATATATACTTTATGGGGTCGGAGATGCTCCCTTCTACCTGTTAGATGTAGGTGCTCCTAGTGCCTGCGCAGATCGAGTTTGTTTCCGATAATCGATAACTTAATCCGTTTCCAAGCAATCGATAAAAATCTATATCGACATCCTGTTTTTTGAGCAAATTAGGTAAATAATAAGAGCTAGAGTCACCAAACATGATATGTTGCTTCTGGAATATTATATATATATCAAGTATCTTTCATTTTATACCTATCGCCACCTCCCCGCTACCACATCAAAGAGGGTTCAGGGTATTGAATATTTGAATAGTTGGTAATTCGTGCTAGTGCCAATTAAGTAGCAACAAGAAAAAAAAAAAGAAAGAAAAGAAAAATTGTTTAAGAAACTTAGTGTATACCAAGCATATTATTGTTCTGTATGTTTTGTCGTAGCATATCATACAGCTCTCAGCCGTATGCAAAAAGTTTAATTCTTTCTCCCAGTTTAGCGACCACACACACCGAAAGATCTTTCTACGGGGGATGTTGACGTAAGTTTGGCACAAACATAAATACATAAAAGCCCTCTTACTCTATCTGTTAGCTTTGGTCACAACAAGCACTTTGCATCTGTTGTCCCAGTAAATACATAGCTCCCCGAATAGATAATTTTGAACATTTGCTTAATGAATACCGAATTTAACTTAAACGTATTCTTTTACGACTTCTTTTATATATTATGATTTTTTTGGTAATTAATTAATATAAGATACCATGTGAATGCTCATATATTTATATTTATTGTAAGGCGGCTACTAGGATTAGCCTCCCCCACAGTTATGAACTCACGGCAAGGATCGCCAAGGCCATGGCAAGGAGCCATTGGCAGTATTATTAGATGTTTTTCATAGTTTGTAAGATTCAAATGTAGTAGCATAAGGCGATAGATTTATAAGAGGCAAGAAGCCGCCGATACTATAATTATGTTAAAGGCAAGAAGCCGCGGATATTATAGTTAAGTTAAAAGGCAAGGAGTCATTAATAGTTTGAATTTAACCGCCGGCCGCCGCTGCAACCGTGCGTTGCTGATCGGCTGCTCAACACTGCCTGCGAGAGCGCAGCTTCGATTCGGCGGCGAAGAGCGAAAGATCCGAAGCGAAGTTGCGAAAGCTCGCGGCGAAGTTGAGCGGCCGAGGCAAGCGCATGGCTCGCTAGCGAGCGAGCCGGCACTTTGGAAATACCGATCATGGTGAGTAGACGTGCCGAAAAGGAGTGTGAGCGAATAACGTGCAGTGCATAGCGGAGCGCTAGGGCTCCAAGACAGTGCGGCAGGGCCTTAGACTAGGAAGTTCGTTAGGGTAGAATATGATAAAAGTTATGAATAAAGTGAATACAATCTCAATAATTAACTTAAATGCAGATCTTTGTTATCTCGGTCGGTTACCTTTGTGCTAAACATCGGAGTTAGCCGATGTTCACCCTAACCTAGGGGGGGGGAACAGTGTAGTTGGTGCGTGGCTAAGGCCCGACAGTGTAGTTGGTGCGTGGCTAAGGCCCGACAGTGTAGTTGGTGCGTGGCTAAGGCCCGATAGCGGGGGTGGTACGAGGCTCCGGCCCGCTAGAAGAGGTAGCACGAGGCTGCGGCCTGGTATGGTAGGTAGGACAGTGGTAGTGCGAGGTATATTTGTGTCGAAACCCTCACCCCCCTTTAACCCTCCGTCCCAGCGAATTTATAAATGTCTTGTAAGTCGCTGGACCTGGTAAGACTGAGATTCATACCCCGGCCAGTAGCTCCTTTACAAGTGGCGCCCGAGCAGGGACCTAGAGGCGTTTAGGGGCGTGGCATAGTTGCGGATTAAAGCCCCGGAAGTATGCCCAAATAGGTGTTTCCAAAAAAAAAAATTAAAATAAAAATGTTTGTATAGGGTATTTCAAGTCGAGCATGGCGACGAGATGAACACTTGCAAAATTTCGGCAACCAAAATGTGCACAGAAGTCAAGCTCATAAAGCAACAAGAAAAAAAGGAGAGATAACGGCCGGCCGAAAAGTACAGCGCGCGCGCGCCAGACGGGCGACATCAAGACCATGCTTGCACACGTGTGCACAAACGCGCGCCGCAGTCGACGTCGGCGTCGAAGGGCCGTTAAGGCGTCGCGCTTGTACAGTGGGACGAATTCAGTTCACGCGCGGTGAAAACTGAATTCGTGAGTACAGTCAGCGAAGGCGATGACGACGGGTGTGCAAAATAAAAGCCAGTGAAAGATGTAATAAATAATAATAATGAAATAATACAAGTGAACGAAAAAAAAAATAAATAGAGAGAAAGAAGACTAAAAATTAAAAGAACATCAAGTGAATTAATTTTTTTATATTTTTTTTCTCGTTTTGCGAGTTGAATGCAGTAAACATATATGAGAGAAATAATAAGGACAATTACTTAAGAAAAGTAAAATAATGAAAAACAAAGGCCAAGACTAACAAAGACTAAAGTGAACGATGGTCAAAAGTTTAAAAGAGATTTAAGTGTACATAAAAAAGACAGCAAAGACAAAAGTGGAAAAAAAAAATAAACCTACGGAACGAGAATTGCCCAGACACCAAGCACAAAACTCGAGCGAGAGTCTAGAAGAATTAAAGTTGAGCCCAGAGTGAGTAGCAAAACTCAGAATGGAGACAGGTGAGTGCCAAAATCCGGGTGTAGGCGTGCGCTGGATCCACCAGCGACGCAAAGAGGAACTGGTGGCGATCGCCCATGAGTTCAGGCTGGAAAAGGAGGGCCGCGTGGAGGAGCTGCGTAAGCGGCTATCCACTTTCGTGCAGGATGGCGGCCATGCACCCGAAATTTGGGCTCGGCTTGCCGAGTTAGAGTCTCAGACCGCCAAAACATTGGAGCCGTCTCCCTGGGGCACTCTACCCGACGTTGGCGGACGGCCGCGTCAAAAATCGGAACCAGACCTAAGGAGTTCGCAGCTGTACGAGCGGCTGCAGGTTCCGATCCCTAGTTTAGCCGTCACGGGTGCAGGGGAAACTCATGAGATTAGGAGCAGCGGAGCTCGCCGGACGACAGCGGTCGACGTGGAGCTAGGGCGAACCCCTTACGACTCGAATAGTGGCCCTTATATTCCCCGGCCATATTCTCAGTCGGAGGCTAGGCCTCTCGCAAACGTTCCGGAACAAGTCCGAAAGTGGGGCATGAGGTACGATGGTCGCTCCGACCCCCTTGGGTTTCTGGAGGACCTAGAGGAGCGCGCCATTACGGTATCGCCCTCGATCGATTGGCTCGGGCCATGAGCGAGGTATTCTGCGACCGTGCTGCTCGTTGGTTCCTGAGTAGTGGACTGAGGGATGTGCCATGGTCGGTATTTAGGAAGGGTTTCTTAGAGTTCTTCCTACCACCACGCTACTTCGAGAGGTTGGAAGACGAAATCCGATCCCGCCGGCAGTGTGTGGGGGAAGAATTTAAGGAATACCTAATAGAACTGAGGGCTTTGATGCACCATGCCAGATATGAGCCGGCGCAAGAGTTGCACCGGATATAAGAGAATGCCGCACCCGAATACAGGCTTTACGTACGACGGCAAGATTTTTCCCACCTTGTCCCAGCTGACTCAACTTGCTGTGGAGTACGAAACGGTGATGAGACAGCGATCGGAATACTCCCGAAGCAGGGCAGGGAGTCAGGTGGCCACGAGCTCAAGTAGCGCGGAGTGGGGAAGGACGGTACAGCCCTCTGGGGGACACCTTAACCCATTCCGGTCTACTCCCATCGGATCCGGAGCGATCGGTGTGGATAGACAAGTCTCCGCTCCGCCGGCAACGGCCCCTGCGGAAGTGGCCCACCAGATGATGAACCAAGAGGCCGGGACCGGGTACGATCCGCGACGAGCATGCCGCAGGTGCGCACGGGAGGGGCATTTCGCCAGGGAATGTCCTAATGCGCCCGTTTTGTTTTGTTGGGTATGTGGGCATCTGGGCAGAAGTAGCAAAGAGTGTTGTCGCCGCAAAGGCAGATCTACGCTGGTCATGCAGGCGGCACGGTGGATGTGTGCCAAAGAACGGAGGGATTAGGAGCAATGGCTCAAATCCACACGGGCACAGGGAATCAGGAGCGGCAGCCAGAGTCGAGCGATCAAGGAGCTCTATTTGGAGTCGGAGTGTTACCTGGAGGAGGCGAGTCTCAGAGCAAGCACGGCGTAGAAGAGGCAGAGTGGCCAGCGGACTTGGATCCGGAACTTAAGGAGTTCCTGGAGTCGGAGCTGACACTCTTCGAGGATCTGCAGGGAGTCTCGCACATCGCGGAGCACAGGATCAGGCTTAAGGATGATAAGCCATTGAAACAGAGATATTACCCGAAGAATCCGGCCATGCAAAGGGTGATCGATGAACAGGTGGACGAGCTGATGCAGGCAGGTGCCATCGAGCCGTCGCGTAGTCCACACGGCGCCCCAATCGTCTTAGTCAAGAAGAAGACTGGCGAGTGGCGCATGTGTATCGACTATCGACAACTCAACGCGCACTCCGTCCCAGATGCTTATCCTGTACCCAGGATTAATCACATCCTTGAGCGGTTGCGTCACGCCCGGTTCATCTCCACTCTGGATTTGAAGCACGGGTACTGGCAGATACCGATGGCAGCCTATAGTCGGGAATGTACGGCGTTCACAGTACCCGGAAGAGGTCTTTTCCAGTGGCGGGTGATGCCATTTGGTTTACACTCCGCGTGTGCGACCTTCCAGCGAGCTTTAGACACGGTCATAGGGCCGGAGATGGAGCCTCATGCATTCGCCTACCTAGACGACATCGTGGTAATAGGAGCGACTAAGGGAGCAACATGTAGAGAACTTGAGGGAGGTGTTCCGCCGGTTAAGGGCGGCTAATCTCAGGCTGAACAGGAAGAAGTGCAGTTTCTTCCGGGAGAGGTTGGTCTACCTAGGACACGTCATTTGTGGGGAAGGAATACCGATCCAGAGAAGGTGGAGGCGATACGTAACCTGAGGGCCCCGACAAATTGTAAGGAGTTGCGGCAGTGTCTTGGGATGGCGTCATGGTACAGGCGCTTCGTTCCCAACTTCGCGACTCAGGTACAGCCGCTAACAGCGCTCTTAAAGAAGGGACGGAAATGGGCATGGGATCAAGAACAGGAGGAGGCATTGCGTCAACTGAAGGACAGCTTGACGACTGCCCCTGTGTTGGCTTGTCCAGACTTTTCCGCCAGATTCGTCCTACAGACTGACGCGAGCGAGTACGGCCTCGGCGCAGTGCTGACGCAGACGATAGAAGGGGCAGGAGCGGGTCATAGCGTACGCGAGCAGAAAGTTGCTGAAGGCCGAAGTGAACTACTCCGCCACCGAGAAAGAGTGCCTGGCAATCGTTTGGTCGATACGGAAGCTGCGTTGCTACCTAGAAGGGTACCGGTTCGACGTGATAACGGACCATTTGGCCCTAAAGTGGCTTAATTCTATCAAGAGCCCGTCAGGAAGGATCGCGCGATGGGCATTGGAACTGCAACAATTCCAATTCGACGTTCACTACCGACGAGGGAAGCTCAACGTCGTGGCTGACGCACTATCAAGACATCCTCTAGAGACCTGTCAGCAAGCAGTGGTGGCCGAGCCGCCCTGCAAATGGGTCGCGAGTATGCGTGCCAGGATCGCCGAAGAGCCAGCCAAGTTCCCGGATTACGCAGAAGAAAATGGACAGCTATATCGACATTTGGGCCACCGGACGGACGACGAAGATTACATTCCCTGGAAGCTACGTGTGGCCAGTGGTCAACGGCAGAGGGTATTGGCGGAATGCCATGATGCCCCCACGGCCGGACATCAAGGCGTGAGGCCCCTTGAAACCATTCTACCGAGAGACAACTGAGGACGGAGAGGAAGACCCAGGGCACAGGGATGCCCACAAGTAGGCGACGCCGCAATAAACGTACTAAATGTAGATTAGACTAACACTAGTAGCATGATTAGAATAGGCATAGTGAAATGTCAGCCGCACTGGGAGAATAGGGCATTAACCAATAAGTAATGAATAAGTTAACCAATAAGTCAAATTTACAGACGGAACCCGAGACGATCACCATATCATCAGAGGATGACGACAGCAGCAGAGATACTGAGCCCTTCCCTGGGCCCGGCACTGGAGATCACCCGCGTGACCCCCGTCAGTGTCGCGAGTACTGCGGAAGAGGACGACAAGAGGAAGCCCCTCGCCAATTCCGTCACACCCAGTACTCACAGCGGACCAACGTCATGGAGAGACTAGACGGGATGGTCATGCTGATGGCCATCGAAGTCACGACCATGTGGAGGCGCCGTTTGCGCGGAATTCGCCACCTTACGCGGAGGAGCCCCCGTCCCCTCCGCTTGCATCCCACTCGCCAAGGCCGTCCGGAATGACGACCCCGGTAACAACCGGCGAAGTGGACGATCTCGCGGACGAGGAGGAACTCCCATCGCTCGAGGCAGGCAGGCCCAGACCATCGGTGCGGAGATCCACGGTGACGAACGCAAAGGGGGAGGGAAGTTCCCCGTCGGCCCCAGAGACAGGAGCGTCCCTGACGGAGGCTAGGGCGCCCCGTCCTGGGCCCTCAAAGCGGGGAAGGGTGAACACAGGGGAAGGCCCTGGCGGAAAACGCCGGCGAAACCGTCGCCGCCGACAAACGGTTACGCCTAACAAGCGCCGTCGAAGCAGGAGTCGACGCGAGCCCAGTCTAGAGGGGACGTCGACACCGGCACAGAAAAGACCTCGCTCCGAGACCGAGAAGCCCGGAGGCCCGCAGCTGCGCGTGCCGCGTTCGCCCCGCGAACGCCAGGAGGGTCCTTCCCAGCCTGGGAAGGATAACCACAGCTGCGGAGCCATGAGCAGTCGTCGGGAAGGACATTCCGAACCCTGGCTGACCCCAATCTCAGTCTGCCAGATGGTCGTGGAAGAGCGGCGATGCGGAAACGAGGAGGCGACACCACCACTCGCGCCCATGACCTGTACCGGGAAGCCAGTTTCCGGCTCTCAAGAGGATTTGGAGGAGGCATGGTTTGGCCGCGAGGAAGCAATGCCCACACTCGTGCCTGTAACACGCGCCGAAACACCAAACACCACTTCTCGGAGGGAATTGGAGGAAGCGTGGTTCGGCCAAGAGAGTGAGGCGCTGTAAAAAGAGCACTCTTTAAATGAAAAAGACAGCACGTCAGTGCTGTTTAGTATCTTGGTTCAGAATGAATTTATTCAGTTTTTATAATGTTCGCTTAGCCTATGGATATACATATATACTTATGCTGTTATTCGTTAACAGCTACAAAGAGAGGGAGAGTGAGTAGCTCGCATATGCCTGTATTAGTGAGCATATATATTGCTCACGGAATGCGCTCAGACGGAGCGTGGGATATGCAGCATAAGCATAAACGGTCAGCTAGTGAGGCTAGTGAACCGCGCTGCGTAATATGAGACCGAGCCAATACATAATGTGGCTCTGGGCTCGTTTACTATATTAATGTTATTGTATGCAACGAAGTGCTGCATACTTTATATTTAAGTACAGGGTATTCTGTAAGGGCATATACGCACTACACCTCCCTTTTAGAGAAATAACGTAACATTATGAATGTGTAGTTATTAAATGAACTTAATTATTGAGGTTTTCTTTTTTTTGTAAAAAATTGAAAAAATTGTTTTGTATATAATAAGAAATTTAAAATGTTGGAGTATAAAAATACAAAATTATTAAAGGTATAAAAATTTATAATTCGTTTATTTGTGAAAAAAATTTTTTTTTCATTCGGTTGATCAGGCCGTCATATATATATATATTTATACCCTTGCAGAGGGTATTATAATTTTGTCGTGAAATGTGTAACGCATAGAAGGAGACATCTCCGACCCCATAAATTATATATATTCTTGATCAGCATCAACAGCCGAGTCGATATAGCCATGTCCGTCTGTCCGTCTGTCCGTCTGTCTGTTTCTATGCGAACTAGTCCCTCAGTTTTAAAGCTATCTTAATGAAACTTTGCAGAAGTCCCTATTTCTGTTGCACGCAGCACATATGTCAAAACCAGCTGGATCGGACCACTATATCATATAGCTGCCATAGGAACGATCGGTCGAAAATTAAGTTTTTGTATGAAAAAACCTTTTGTTTATCAAGATATCTTGACCAAACTCGACATTTATTAGTTTTACTATGCTCCTCATATATATGCAAAATTCTATTAAGATCGGACCACTATATCATATAGCCGCCATAGGAACGATCGGTCGAAAATTAAGTTTTTGTATGAAAAAACATTTTGTTTGTCAAGATATCTTGACCAAACTCGGCATTTATTAGTTTTACTAAGCTCCTCATATATATGCAAAATCCTATTAAGATCGGAACACTATATCATATAGCTGCCATAGGAACGATCGGTCGAAAATTAAGTTTTTGTATGAAAAAACATTTTGTTTGTCAAGATATCTTGACCAATCTCGGCATTTATTAGTTTTACTAAGCTCCTCATATATATGCAAAATCCTATTAAGATCGGACCACTATATCATATAGCTGTCATAGGAACGATCGGTCGAAAATTAAGTTTTTGTATGAAAAAACCTTTTGTTTATCAAGATATCTTGACCAAACTCGACATTTATTAGTTTTACTATGCTCCTCATATATATGCAAAATTCTATTAAGATCGGACTACTATGTCATATAGCCGCCATAGGAACGATCGGTCGAAAATTAAGTTTTTGTATGAAAAAACATTTTGTTTGTCAAGATATCTTGACCAAACTCGGCATTTATAAGTTTTACTAAGCTCCTCATATATATGCAAAATCCTATTAAGATCGGACCACTATATCATATAGCTGCCATAGGAACGATCGATCGAAAATTAAGTTTTTGTATGAAAAAACATTTTGTTTTTCAAGATATCTTAACCAAACTCGGCATTTATTAGTTTTACTATGCTCCTCATATATATGCAAAATCCTATTAAGATCGGACCACTATATCATATTATTAAATTTTGGTATGGAGAATTTTTTGTTTTTCATGATTTTGCGATTAAACACGGCATTTAAAGATTTCACTATGCTTCCTTCATTTTTGCTAAATCTTATTTACATCGGTTTTTGATTAAAAGCCTTTTTTTTTGTTTATCAATATACCTTGACCAAACTCGGCCTTAACCATTTTCTCGGCATTAAAAGGTTGGGTCTGCAAGGGTATTAGATCTTCGGCATGCCGAAGATAGCCCTTCTTTCTCGTTTTATTTTATTTTAATTTTTTTTTTTTTTTGAGTTCGAATTCATAAAGAGAATTTTGGATTATTAAGAATTAAAAAATTTTTAATCTATTCTTATGAACTTTTTGTTTTTTATCTTTACTATCTTTAATAAGAATGTTGTCATTTTCTTCTATTTTCTCTACTATATATGGTCCTAAATATAATGGGTCTAATTTGTGCCCTGTTTCGTTTCTTATAAGTACTTTGTCTCCTACTTTTAATTCAAAGTTTTTTGTTTTTTCGTCATATGCTAATTTCCTATAAGCCTTGGCTTTTTCTAACATAATTCTAGCTCTTTTGTATGCTATTTCTAATCTAAACTTTATTTCCTTAGAATAGTCATCTAAATTATAAATAGGATCTATGTAATTAGTTTTGTTTAAATCTATGAACTGTTTCGGCAGTCTGCCAAATACTAGTTCGTATGGACAATACTCATGCGTTGCTGATGGTGTCGTGTTGAAGCAATAAGTGAAATATTGAATCCAGACATCCCAATCAGATTTGTCTGCAGAGATGTATGAACGAATGTATTCATTAAAAGTTCGATGACTTCGTTCGATTGTCCCTAATGTTTGATGATGATATGCAGTAGAGGTGAGATTCTTGATCTTCAAATACTTGCATAAATCAGTTAAAATCTGGTTTTTATACTCTGTTCCCATGTCCGAGATGAACGTCTTCATTGGACCAAACTTGAGTATGAAATTTTCGAATATAGCTTTTGCGACATTATTTGCGCTTTTGCTTTTTATTGGAATGGCTACTAAATATTTTGTAAGGTCACATATTAATGTGACTATGTATTCATTACCATTTTCCGATTTGGGTAGCGGACCAACTGTATCCACTATCACTATATCGAAAGCATTCACAGGTGTTTCTGTGAGAGTCAGAGGAGTTTTTGTGTGCGTCTTTGTTTTAGACATTTGGCATTTTTGACATTTACGTACGTACTCTTTTATATGACGTGTCATATTTTTCCAGTAGTAGTGTCTTTTATTTTCGCTAACGTTCTTGTTATGCCGCTATGACCTCCTTGAATTGGGTCGTCATGGTATGTAGACAATATTTGTTGTATCTCTTTTTCATCTTTTATTTGGGTAACCGGCTGGAGTAGCGCTACTCTTAAAGATTTTAATATTTTATTGCCCATATTTTTAAAAGAATCTATTGAAACTGATTCAAAGATCTTTTCGCTCGGTGCCACCTTGAGTTGGCTGATTTTTTAATATACCGGCCTCTTTTTCGACTCTTTGGAGGAACTGACCTAGGTCGAGAACTCCATTAGTATATAAATCGCTAACTTCAATTCTTGCGATAATTTTATTTCCATGTTTAAATAAACATTTAGATGCTGTTATGCGCAAGGTCACTACTTTTCGTACTTCATCATTTGTAATGACTTCATGTACGTTGGGCTTAGATACATTTTTTTGACTTTGCCTTGGCAGAAGTTCATAATTTTCTACTGTACAGTTTTTATTTTGTCTACTTTGTCGCCTGATAGTGACTTTCAGGACTTTATGTTGCATATCTTTGAGTTCTTTTATATTAATACGCGAAAGTGCGTCTGCTACAAAATTATCTTTCCCCTTTAGGTATTCTACTGTGAAATCGTATTCTTCAAGCCATAGCCGCATGCGAGTTAATTTAGAACTGGGATTAGTCATAGAAAAAAGATATGTCAATGGTCTGTGATCCGTTTTAATAGTAAAGTGTTTGCCATAAATATATGGTCTAAAATGGGTAATTGCCCAGTGAATTGCTGCTAACTCTTGTTCTGTTGTGCTCTTATTGCTTTCCCCTTTTGTAAATGAACGAGATGCATAAGCTATTGGGAGCTGATTTCCGTCACGGTTCTGAGTTAGAACTGCTCCGCAAGCTTGTTTACTGGCATCTGTTATAATGCAAAATTCTTTGCGAAAATCAGGATATTGTAATAATGTGGGGTGCATAAGCTTTTCTTTAAGGTATTGGAATGCGTTTTGGCATTCACTTGACCATTCAAAAGGAACATTCTTTTTACATAATCTAGTTATGTGCCGTGAATAATCGGCGAAGTTTTTTATAAATCGACGATAATAATTGCAGAATGCTACAAATCGTCTCGCGCTGTCCGCATCATGAGGGACAGGATAATTTTTGATGACGTCAAATTTCTTGTCATCTGGCAATACTCCTTTGTCAGTGCATTTGTGACCTAAGAATGTCCCTTCATGCATGAAAAAAGAACATTTTTCTGGATGCAACCTTAGGTTATATTTCCTACATACATTAAAAACATCAGTTAAGTTTTTAATCATGTGTTTTTCGGAACATCCTATCACCATTAAGTCATCCATATAAAGGAATGCCTGAGAGGGTTCTAAACCCGAGAATGCTATAGTCATCATTCTCTGAAATGAATTTGGTGCTATTTTAAGACCAAATGGTAATCGCGTGAAGCGATATGAGCCATTGCTCGTTGAAAAGATGTTATATTTCTTGAATTTTCTTCAAGTTCAATTTGGTGGAAACCTGACATTAAGTCAAGGCATGAAAAGTATTTAGCTCTGCCCAGTTGGTCTAGAATATCATCAATTCTGGGAGCGGGAATTTATCAGACAGTAGTTTTTTGTTGATTTGGCGATAGTCAATTACTAATCGCCATTTCTTCTCTTCCGAATTTGGTAATGATTTTTCGGAACTAACAAGAGTGGGCTGTTATACTCGGATACAGACGGTTCTACGATTTTGTCGATTATTAATTTCCCTACTTGTTTTTGAATTTCTTTAACGTGGCTATGCGGGCTTCTGTAGTTTTTAATATAAATGGGTTCATCATCTTTAAGTCTTAATGTTTGTTTATAGAAATTATTTGTCGCTATTGGTTCGGTTTCCAGTCCGAACACATCACTATACTTGGTGCATAATTCTGTTAGTTGACTTTTGAATTGTTCTGGAAAATTTTTCTTTAATTTTGAAAGTACTTATTCGCTTCTATTTTCTGGATTAGTGCTATGAATGTCGTAATCTGTTAAATTTTCATATTGATTTTGTTTACTTTGACCAATTGGTCGAAATTAGTTGTGTTTAGAAGGCGAATGTATACATGTTTGGATGCTGCTATTGTATTTGCAACATAAATTCCATTATGTATTTCTTGATTAGGAACAAATATATAATCATTTGCTGTATTAATGTCTATTTTTCGAATTACTTGGGATCTGGCTGGCAAGAGAACTGTATTATTGCCAGCACTATATGTTATCGGAACATAAATTGGATAATTTAAATTTTGAGGTCTAATTATAAACCAGTCTTCACTTGGTTTGAAATCTAATTGACAATTGAATTTTTTTATAAAATCAATGCCTATTATTCCATCACACGGTATTGAAAAATCGGAATCTACTAAATGAAATTCGTGTGGAATAATATATTTTGTTGTTTGAAGTTCTATTGAAGTTGTTCCTTGAGATTTTATTACACCTTGGCCTATGCCTTGGATGTTTATAATTTTTTCTTCTTGAATTTTAAAATTGTCCGAATTTATTTTTAAAAGTGAGATATCTGCACCAGTATCTATTAGGAATGTGAGTTTATTTTCAGTTGAATGATTATAAAAAGTGACAAATATATTAAGACTGTAATTGATGGAATGAACTTTTACATTTACTGGTTGTTTCCTAAAGGGTTCTGAGAGTTTTCCGGCGTAATTTGCGCCATTCTCACATTGTTACTATTATAACCTTGGTTGGAGTTACCTCGGCCTCTTCCTCTATTTTGGCCTCGTCTTCCTCCACGGTTATTGTAATTATTGTTATTGTTGTTACCGCCTCGGTTATAATTGTTGTGGTTGTAATTTCTGCCACGATTATAACCTCGGCCTCCTCTATTATTATTGTTTGCACCTCGTCGATAATACAGGACAGTGTTACTTTGACCTGTTATCTCCGTGCAGCTATTAACAAATTTGGAGACTGCATCATTCATATTTATGAATGTGCCTGCCTGCATGATAAGTTTTACCTTATCAATTGAACAATTTTGGGTCATAGCTTTTACAGATGTTGTAGTGCTGTATTTGTTTGCTAGTGATTGGCTTAGACCTTCACTGATATAGGCGCCTTCAAGGGCCTTTGCCAGTTTTTCCACCTCTTGGGTGTATTGGTTAGCAGTTTTATTTTTCTGTTGCAAATTAAGAAGCTTAGCAGATACAACTTCTACCGATTCTCCTTTTACTGCATTTGATAGTTGCGTAATGATTGCAGCAATTGTCTGCTCATTACTTATTAAATTTCTCGCATGGCCTTTTAGCTTTGTTTTTATAAGGCTTATGGCCGTTAGCTCATGTGTGCCTTTTAAGGTTTCTAATAGATTCAAAGAATCTAGAAAACTTTGTAGATTTTCCGGCTTACCGTCAAACTCTGGTATCAGAATGTGGCTAGCTTGATAAATTCTACAACTGTTTGTGCCATGTTTACTAATTTTGTATCTTCCATTTGGTCGTTTGTCAGTTGTGACTTATCAAATGTTACCGGTGTATTTAACACCGATGGTAGATAAAGCTGGAGATCATACTTTTTATTTAAGTTTACCAGATTATCCCTTAGACGCTGTAAAACGTCTGAAGTTTGGACTCTGTGTAAACTTGTCAGTTTATTTTGACACTCGGTAACTAGACTCCTGATTTTATTGTACTCATATACAAGGATCTCAGTATGTTTAATTATGGTGGGTCTTAAAACTGGTGCGCTTTTATTAAGGCACTTGTATGATTTATCGAAATTTTCCCTATGCCGCTTTATCTTTTCTACTATTTGGGACCAGTCCATGTAACCTTCCGCTACTTAAATATTTTATTTAAGCAGTGGCTTAGACCTTGTCTAAGTCGTTGGCTCGCCTCATGTAACGTTTCCTCAGTGATTTTTTATGAAGAAGATAAATCTTCAGAAGTATGTTTACTGAGGCTATTACAACGAGTATTATTAGCAGTATGTTTGTTAACTGCACATGGGGAGTGGTGTCTACGACTTCTACTACGTTAACTACTACATTGGCAGTGTTATCATCTGCCTTTGATTGTTTTCCCCCCATATTCCTATATAAATACTTTTCCCTTTTTTTTTTTTATTTGACTACTACCTATGCAGACGTACTAAGACAATTGTTGTCTGCCCTAGAATCGGATGCTCGTCAATAATTGTTATACCCTTGCAGAGGGTATTATAATTTTGTCGTGAAATGTGTAACGCATAGAAGGAGACATCTCCGACCCCATAAAGTATATATATTCTTGATCAGCATCAACAGCCGAGTCGATATAGCCATGTCCGTCTGTCCGTCTGTCTGTTTCTATGCGAACTAGTCCCTCAGTTTTAAAGCTATCTTAATGAAACTTTGCAGAAGTCCCTATTTCTGTTGCACGCAGCACATATGTCAAAACCAGCTGGATCGGACCACTATATCATATAGCTGCCATAGGAACGATCGGTCGAAAATTAAGTTTTTGTATGAAAAAACCTTTTGTTTATCAAGATATCTTGACCAAACTCGACATTTATTAGTTTTACTATGCTCCTCATATATATGCAAAATTCTATTAAGATCGGACCACTATATCATATAGCCGCCATAGGAACGATCGGTCGAAAATTAAGTTTTTGTATGAAAAAACATTTTGTTTGTCAAGATATCTTGACCAAACTCGGCATTTATTAGTTTTACTAAGCTCCTCATATATATGCCAAATCCTATTAAGATCGGACCACTATATCATATAGCTGCCATAGGAACGATCGGTCGAAAATTAAGTTTTTGTATGAAAAAACATTTTGTTTGTCAAGATATCTCGACCAAACTCGAAATTTATTAGTTTTACTATGCTCCTCATATATATGCAAAATTCTATTAAGATCGGACCACTATATCATATAGCCGCCATAGGAACGATCGGTCGAAAATTAAGTTTTTGTATGAAAAAACATTTTGTTTGTCAAGATATCTTGACCAAACTCGGCATTTATTAGTTTTACTAAGCTCCTCATATATATGCAAAATCCTATTAAGATCGGACCACTATATCATATAGCTGCCACAGCAACGATCGGTCGAAAATTAAGTTTTTGTATGAAAAAACCTTTTGTTTATCAAGATATCTTGACCAAACTCGACATTTATTAGTTTTACTATGCTCCTCATATATATGCAAAATTCTATTAAGATCGGACTACTATGTCATATAGCCGCCATAGGAACGATCGGTCGAAAATTAAGTTTTTGTATGAAAAAACATTTTGTTTGTCAAGATATCTTGACCAAACTCGGCATTTATTAGTTTTACTAAGCTCCTCATATATATGCAAAATCCTATTAAGATCGGAAAACTATATCATATAGCTGCCATAGGAACGATCGATCGAAAATTAAGTTTTTGTATGAAAAAACATTTTGTTTTTCAAGATATCTTAACCAAACTCGGCATTTATTAGTTTTACTATGCTCCTCATATATATGCAAAATCCTATTAAGATCGGACCACTATATCATATTATTAAGTTTTTGTATGGAGAATTTTTTGTTTTTCATGATTTTGCGATTAAACACGGCATTTAAAGATTTCACTATGCTTCCTTCATTTTTGCTAAATCTTATTTACATCGGTTTTGATTAAAAGCCTTTTTTTTTGTTTATCAATATACCTTGACCAAACTCGGCCTTAACCATTTTCTCGGCATTAAAAGGTTGGGTCTGCAAGGGTATTAGATCTTCGGCATGCCGAAGATAGCCCTTCTTTCTCGTTTTATTTTATTTTAATTTTTTTTTTTTTTGAGTTCGAATTCATAAAGAGAATTTTGGATTATTAAGAATTAAAAATTTTTAATCTATTCTTATGAACTTTTTGTTTTTTATCTTTAACAAGAATGTTGTCATTTTCTTCTATTTTCTCTACTATATATGGTCCTAAATATAATGGGTCTAATTTGTGCCCTGTTTCGTTTCTTATAAGTACTTTGTCTCCTACTTTTAATTCAAAGTTTTTTGTTTTTTCGTCATATGCTAATTTCCTATAAGCCTTGGCTTTTTCTAACATAATTCTAGCTCTTTTGTATGCTATTTCTAATCTAAACTTTATTTCCTTAGAATAGTCATCTAAATTATAAATGGGATCTATGTAATTAGTTTTGTTTAAATCTATGAACTGTTTCGGCAGTCTGCCAAATACTAGTTCGTATGGACAATACTCATGCGTTGCTGATGGTGTCGTGTTGAAGCAATAAGTGAAATATTGAATCCAGACATCCCAATCAGATTTGTCTGCAGAGATGTATGAACGAATGTATTCATTAAAAGTTCGATGACTTCGTTCGATTGTCCCTAATGTTTGATGATGATATGCAGTAGAGGTGAGATTCTTGATCTTCAAATACTTGCATAAATCAGTTAAAATCTGGTTTTTATACTCTGTTCCCATGTCCGAGATGAACGTCTTCATTGGACCAAACTTGAGTATGAAATTTTCGAATATAGCTTTTAAGACATTATTTACGCTTTTGCTTTTTATTGGAATGGCTACTAAATATTTTGTAAGGTCACATATTAATGTGACTATGTATTCATTACCATTTTCCGATTTGGGTAGCGGACCAACTGTATCCACTATCACTATATCGAAAGCATTCACAGGTGTTTCTGTGAGAGTCAGAGGAGTTTTTGTGTGCGTCTTTGTTTTAGACATTTGGCATTTTTGACATTTACGTACGTACTCTTTTATATGACGTGTCATATTTTTCCAGTAGTAGTGTCTTTTTATTTTCGCTAACGTTCTTGTTATGCCGCTATGACCTCCTTGAATTGGGTCGTCATGGTATGTAGACAATATTTGTTGTATCTCTTTTTCATCTTTTATTTGGGTAACCGGCTGGAGTAGCGCTACTCTTAAAGATTTTAATATTTTATTGCCCATATTTTTAAAAGAATCTATTGAAACTGATTCAAAGATCTTTTCGCTCGGTGCCACCTTGAGTTGGCTGATTTTTAATATACCGGCCTCTTTTTCGACTCTTTGGAGGAACTGACCTAGGTCGAGAACTCCATTAGTATATAAATCGCTAACTTCAATTCTTGCGATAATTTTATTTCCATGTTTAAATAAACATTTAGATGCTGTTATGCGCAAGGTCACTACTTTTCGTACTTCATCATTTGTAATGACTTCATGTACGTTGGGCTTAGATACATTTTTTTGACTTTGCCTTGGCAGAAGTTCATAATTTTCTACTGTACAGTTTTTATTTTGTCTACTTTGTCGCCTGATATAATATATAGTAGTAGGTTTTATTTCACTTGCGGCTGCATATAATGAACTTTACATTAGAAGTGATTTGCATTTTTTTGTGTCAAAACGGTTGAGGTGGAGTGGAGATCGTGGGGAGAGTTCTGAGCGTACTTTGGATCCTATTTGAGAGTGAGTCTCTCTCAGTGAGTGGGTCTGCCTCAATGAGTGACTCTCTCACACTGAGTGAGGCTCAGTTAATGCTGTGTTCAGACTAGCAATGACTAGAACTGAACTGGCATGAACATTCTCCCCCCTGGCAATATGCAGATTGCAAGGATTCCTATTGCGTGCATGTGCCAGAGAGTATCCATCCAAACTTGGTATTTTGAGCCATCGGCAGACCGCCTTGGCTCGGGAGGATACCTGGTAGGATGATGTCTGGGTAGACGTCGGCGCCGAGTACCAAAGGGACTGGAGATGGACGGAACCATTCGTTGTCCGCCAAAGCGACGTTGCTGAACGGGTCCTTCATGTCCGCTCTGATAGCTCGGGCTGGAGTTATGCAGTTGAGTTGCGGGTCAGCCATTAAGACCACTTCTCGAGACATCTGAGTTGTCTTGGAGCGTAGCACGGCTGTGCACGCTCCTTCTGCGCCAATGCGTGTGACGGAAAAGCCATAGGCCCTTGCCACGGTTGCATTAATGCGGCTTACTGAACAACATGGATCGATCAGAGCCCGCGTCTCAAGGGTCTTTTTTCCGGTGTCGAGCAGCACTATGGCGGTGGGCAGTATACTGACCCCCTTGTGCTGGAGAAGGGACGTAAGCGACGTCCGCATAGTAGCACGTCTCGGGCTTGGGGGTGATGTGCCGCTGGAGGGCGAGGAGCCAGAAGCTCTTCTTGTGGGCCTGCTGTCTGACCGAGAGGGTCGAGCGCTACGGGGATCACGCATGTGGAGTAAGCTGTGGTGGTCCTTTTTGCAAATTTTGCACTTGGCTCCACTGCGGCATGATTCCCCTGAATGCTGATGAGCCAGGCAGTTGGAGCAATATTTGTTAATTAACACGGCTCGGAGACGCTTCTCGGGCGTGAGCTTCAAGAAGCGCTGACACTTGCGTAACGCATGGATGCCTCTACACACCCGGCATCTAAAAGAGTCCGTTCCTTGACGTTGATTGGATGCCTTCGTTGACGGTGCCATGCTGGTTCTCTACAGAGGAGTGAACTGGAGAATAAGATGTAGGACAGGTGTTATTATGTGATGATTTTGTTTTGAAAGAGGGATTAGTTGCTTTTAAGGATTAGTCGGTGGTGCTATTTGCCTCAGTAGGAAGAAGGACCAATTTGGCTATTGGCCTTCGGAAGACACCACGAGCGGTAAGCACGTCCACTACGCGGACCTTGTCATCTGTGCCTGGGCAAGCCAGCTGGACTCGGCCAAGGCGCCATTCATTTATTGGTATGTTATCTTCCTTGATAATCACCATATCACCGACTTGGAGGTCCCTTGTAGGGGACTGCCATTTGTTTCGCTTATGGAGCTCTTTCAAATACTCATTCTTCCACCGTAAGCAAAATTGCTGGTGGAGCGCTTTGAGTCGCTGCCAGCGGTTAATTATAGAACTAGCGTCTTCTTTGATTACTGGCTCGTTAGTTGACAGAAGAGGGCCACCAACTAGGAAGTGGCCTGGACTTAGAGCCAATAAATCAGTCGGATCTTCCGACATTGGAGAGATTGGCCTGGAGTTAAGGCAGGCTTCAATCTTGGAGAGGAGAGTCGCGAACTCCTCAAATGTATATTTTGAGGATGCGGTGGACTTGTAGAAGTGGGTCTTAAAGCTTTTGACACCTGCTTCCCACAATCCGCCCATGTGAGGAGCGCCAGGAGGATTGAAATGCCAACACAAGTTTTGATGGCTATGCTTGGATAAGATGAGATCTTTGGTCGCTTGCAAGAAATCTCTCGAAAGAACGGATGACGCTCCCACAAATGTTTTCCCATTATCTGAGTACATCTGTTGTGGAAGGCCACGTCTTGCGATAAATCGCGAAAATGCGGCCAGGAATCTCTCCGTGGTTAGATCTGTGGTGGCTTCTAAATGGATTGCTTTCGTGCTGAAACACACAAAGACACAGACATAACCCTTGGTAATTTTGCATGCTCGACCAATGTAGCTTTTAATATCGAAAGGTCCGGCAAAGTCTACACCCGTATGTGTGAAGGGTCGGGAAAAGGTTGATCTCGCCCTTGGGAGTTCGCCCATAAGTTGGGTCTGGAGTCGTCTACGGTGTATTACACAGACCTTGCAGGAGTTTATGGTAGATTTTACCAGGACCTTGAGCTTTGGGATCCAGTATTTGGCTCTTATGAGGCGCATTACCAATTGATTGCCTCCGTGAAAACAAATGAGGTGGGTAAATCGGACCAGGAGGCGTGAAAAATCACAATTAGCCGGAATGATTATGGGGTGTCGCTCATCATAGCCTAACGAGGTTGACGCTCTCACCCGTCCACAGGAGCGCAGAATACCCCTTTGATCGATGAAAGGGGTTAAATTGCGAATGCTGCTTGATCCTTGAATTGGCTTCTTATCGAGCAAACAGCTATACTCCTTAGGATAAGCTTGGCGTTGAGTATACTCGATAAGTCGGAACTGAACTCTCGTAAGTTCTTCATTACGGAGCTCGGCGGGAAAGTGGATCGCTGGATTTATACAGCGCTGGATAAAGCGACAGACATATGCAATAACTCGCAATGCCTTGTCGAATCTGGAGAATCGTTCCAGAAGGTTATAGGAGGGTAGCTGTGAGACATTGCACTTCACTGCGCGTTGTTCAATCTCTGTCTCAAGTACCGTAACAGGAACTGGCCATTGGTTTTGTGGTAGTTGTAACCATTCCGGTCCATGCCACCACAAAGTGCTGCCCAATAGGTCCCGAGGAGAAACCCCCCGACTAGCTAGGTCAGCTGGGTTATGTTCGGATCGAACATGGGACCATTTGCCATTGGTTGATGATATCTTGGCTACCCGGTTAGCCACAAAGGTAGACCATTTGCATGGAGGTTTATCCAACCAGGCAAGAACAATAGTGGAGTCTGTCCAATTGAAATTTTCTTTACTCTGGATGGGGAGCTGAGGAATAAGAGCCGTGGTGAGCTCGGAAAGAAGGACGGCGCCACACAGCTCTAAGCGTGGTAGTGATACCGTCTTAACTGGCGCGACTCTCGTTTTTGCTGCGAGAAGGTGAGTGGAGATGCATCCGTTGATCTCGACGCGCAAATAAAGTGCAGCACCATATGCGCGCTGGGACGCGTCGCAGAAGCCGTGAAACTGCACCTTTGCCCTTTGCTGAAAATCGACCCATCTTGGAATTCGGATCTCTTCGAGAGAGGGATAGTCGGTTAGGAAGTCATGCCAACGTTGAACGAGATCTTCCGGCAGGGAATCATCCCACCCCAGCTCTTGGAGCCAGATCTCTTGCATGAAAATCTTTGCTCGAACTATCACAGGTGCTAGCCATCCAGCAGGATCGAACAATTTCGCAATCTGTGATAGTACTTCACGTTTAGTGAGCGAAGGCTGAGATACCATTTTGGACGGAGCAAAGAAAAACTGGTCTGTTGTGGCTTGCCATCGAATGCCTAGCGTTTTAGCGACGCTGGCCTCTTCGATTTCTAAGAAATCCGCACACAGTAAGTGGTCCCTTGGTATTCCTTTTAACACTTCCTTTGTGTTGGATGTCCACTTTCTCAGAGGGAACCCAGCTCTGTCGAGTGCCATGCGGAGTTCTGCAATGGCTGAGATTGCTTGTTGCTTCGTGTGTGCCCCTGCTAGAACATCATCGACATACATATAATTTTCAATTATATCGGATGCGATGGGACATTGTTCTCGTATATCACGAGCAAGTTGATGGAGGACCCGGATTGCGAGGTATGGGGCACAGTTTACCCCAAAGGTAACTGTATTGAGTTCGAAGTCGCAAAGTTCTTCGTTCTCATTGCGAAATAGTATTCGTTGGTAGGGCGTATGTCTTGGATCGACCTGGATTTGCCGATACATCTTGGTTATATCGGCATTGAAAACGTAGCGGTAGAATCGCCACTTTAGTATCTGAATCGTCAGATCGGATTGGAGTACTGGTCCCGTGTGTAGGATATCATTTAGACTTTTTCCATTGGAAGACGGGCTGGAGGCGTTAAACACAACGCGAACCTTTGTTGTGGTGCTGTCGGGCTTAAAAACAGCATGATGAGGCAGGTAAAAATTATTGGGGTTGCTGTTTGGAGAGACTTGTGTCATATGACCTAAGTCGAAGTACTCCCGAATCACGGAGTCGTACTGCTCTTTCAAAGGAGGGTTTCTTTTTAAACGATTCTCGTTCTTTAGAAACTGAGCTAGTGCGATAGATCTTGAATGTCCTAAGTCTATGTGATTAGGTTCTTGGAAAGGTAGGGTGACTACATATCTGCCATTCTCGTTCCTTGTTGTTGTTCGGATGAAATTACTCTCACAAAAGGAGTCGGAGCTCTTTACCAGTTTGACTGGAATGTCCTCCACCTCCCAAAATTTTGTGAGAATGACGTCTAATTGCTCTTCTTGAGAGACAGATATTCGAGTCGAGAATGACGAGATTGCGGTGGATGCGGTCTTTGAAACTGGGCCTGTTAAAATCCACCCGAAAATAGTTTCCTGGCCCAGCAACGTGCCACATATATTAGGATGGGAGCCGCCCGTAAGGATGGACGGTAGGATATCAGCGCCAATCAGCACATCTATCTGCGAACTCTTGTGGAAATTAGGGTCCGCTAACTGGAGTTTTGGCAGGGTTGTCAATAAACTTTGGGGGATCGAACATGATGGTAGATTCCCTGCCAAATGTGGTAGGACGTAGGCTGATGCCTCGATTTGGATACGAGGCTTGGAAGGAGAGCCAATATTAAAATGGCAGAGCTTGCGAGGCTGGGCTGCAACAGCTTGATTTAATCCCGATACTTGTGCCTGTACGGATTTGTACGGCAGCTTAATCAGGTGGAAGAGTCGCTCGGAAATAAATGTTGCCTCTGATCCCGAGTCGATCAGTGCACGAGCTGTATAATTTACACCCAAATGGCGAACATATATAACAGCCGTACTTAGGAGAACACCGTGGGTGTTAATTGCAACATAATTGTGAACATTCGTTTGTTGGGATGGAGTGGACTGTATGGAATGATTAGAGGGCGCTGTTGCTTGTGGCATGGAGACTACTGTAGGGCTCAATTGTGGAGTGTCACTACGATGCAAGAGCGTATTGTGACGACCCTTGCACGTAAAACAATTGTGAGCACTTGTGCAATCCCTTAACTGATGACCCCTAGCGAAACAGTTCAAACATAGTTTTTGCTGTTTGATGTAAGTTGCCCGTTCGCTGACGGGCATTTGGAGAAATCGTGGGCACAGACGGATAGGGTGATTCTCCCTGGAGCACAATTTGCAGGCTTGCGGCTTGTTAGCGACCTTATTCTCAAATGAGTTAAGCTTTCTAGTGGTAGGAGGTTCTGTTCGAACAATTCTGGAGTGCGCTGGAGTATTTGAGCTTGGCTTAAGCTCTTCTATCGCTTCTAGAGTGCGATAGCGTTCTAAGAGAAAGGCGTTCATCTCAAGCCAAGATGAGATGTCGTTTTTCTGGAGATGGACTGTTCCCATAAGGAGAGTGTTAATTTGGGTAATTTGGAGGAACATAGGAACACGAGGATACAGTCCCAGTTTTCTATGTTGATTTCGGATAACTCCAGAGCTGTTAAGCAACCTTGAATAACCTCGAGTTAATTTAGAACTGGGATTAGTCATAGAAAAAAGATATGTCAATGGTCTGTGATCCGTTTTAATAGTAAAGTGTTTGCCATAAATATATGGTCTAAAATGGGTAATTGCCCAGTGAATTGCTGCTAACTCTTGTTCTGTTGTGCTCTTATTGCTTTCCCCTTTTGTAAATGAACGAGATGCATAAGCTATTGGGAGCTGATTTCCGTCACGGTTCTGAGTTAGAACTGCTCCGCAAGCTTGTTTACTGGCATCTGTTATAATGCAAAATTCTTTGCGAAAATCAGGATATTGTAATAATGTGGGGTGCATAAGCTTTTCTTTAAGGTATTGGAATGCGTTTTGGCATTCACTTGACCATTCAAAAGGAACATTCTTTTTACATAATCTAGTTATGTGCCGTGAATAATCGGCGAAGTTTTTTATAAATCGACGATAATAATTGCAGAATGCTACAAATCGTCTCGCGCTGTCCGCATCATGAGGGACAGGATAATTTTTGATGACGTCAAATTTCTTGTCATCTGGCAATACTCCTTTGTCAGTGCATTTGTGACCTAAGAATGTCCCTTCATGCATGAAAAAAGAACATTTTTCTGGAGCCACCTTAGGTTATATTTCCTACATACATTAAAAACATCAGTTAAGTTTTTAATCATGTGTTTTTCGGAACAACCTATCACCATTAAGTCATCCATATAAAGGAATGCCTGAGAGGGTTCTAAACCCGAGAATGCTATAGTCATCATTCTCTGAAATGAATTTGGTGCTATTTTAAGACCAAATGGTAATCGCGTGAAGCGATATGAGCCATTGCTCGTTGAAAAAGATGTTATATTTCTTGAATTTTCTTCAAGTTCAATTTGGTGGAAACCTGACATTAAGTCAAGGCATGAAAAGTATTTAGCTCTGCCCAGTTGGTCTAGAATATCATCAATTCTGGGGAGCGGGAATTTATCAGACAGTAGTTTTTTGTTGATTTGGCGATAGTCAATTACTAATCGCCATTTCTTCTCTTCCGAATTTGGTAATGATTTTTTCGGAACTAACAAGAGTGGGCTGTTATACTCGGATACAGACGGTTCTACGATTTTGTCGATTATTAATTTCCCTACTTGTTTTTGAATTTCTTTAACGTGGCTATGCGGGCTTCTGTAGTTTTTAATATAAATGGGTTCATCATCTTTAAGTCTTAATGTTTGTTTATAGAAATTATTTGTCGCTATTGGTTCGGTTTCCAGTCCGAACACATCACTATACTTGGTGCATAATTCTGTTAGTTGACTTTTGAATTGTTCTGGAAAATTTTTCTTTAATTTTGAAAGTACTTGTTCGCTTCTATTTTCTGGATTAGTGCTATGAATGTCGTAATCTGTTAAATTTTCATATAGGATTTTGTTTACTTTGACCAATTGGTCGAAATTAGTTGTGTTTAGAAGGCGAATGTATACATGTTTGGATGCTGCTATTGTATTTGCAACATAAATTCCATTATGTATTTCTTGATTAGGAACAAATATATAATCATTTGCTGTATTAATGTCTATTTTTCGAATTACTTGGGATCTGGCTGGCAAGAGAACTGTATTATTGCCAGCACTATATGTTATCGGAACATAAATTGGATAATTTAAATTTTGAGGTCTAATTATAAACCAGTCTTCACTTGGTTTGAAATCTAATTGACAATTGAATTTTTTATAAAATCAATGCCTATTATTCCATCACACGGTATTGAAAAATCGGAATCTACTAAATGAAATTCGTGTGGAATAATATATTTTGTTGTTTGAAGTTCTATTGAAGTTGTTCCTTGAGATTTTATTACACCTTGGCCTATGCCTTGGATGTTTATAATTTTTTCTTCTTGAATTTTAAAATTGTCCGAATTTATTTTTAAAAGTGAGATATCTGCACCAGTATCTATTAGGAATGTGAGTTTATTTTCAGTTGAATGATTATAAAAAGTGACAAATATATTAAGACTGTAATTGATGGAATGAACTTTTACATTTACTGGTTGTTTCCTAAAGGGTTCTGAGAGTTTTCCGGCGTATTTTGCGCCATTCTCACATTGTTACTATTATAACCTTGGTTGGAGTTACCTCGGCCTCTTCCTCTATTTTGGCCTCGTCTTCCTCCACGGTTATTGTAATTATTGTTATTGTTGTTACCGCCTCGGTTATAATTGTTGTGGTTGTAATTTCTGCCACGATTATAACCTCGGCCTCCTCTATTATTATTGTTTGCACCTCGTCGATAATACAGGACAGTGTTACTTTGACTTGTTATCTCCGTGCAGCTATTAACAAATTTGGAGACTGCATCATTCATATTTATGAATGTGCCTGCCTGCATGATAAGTTTTACCTTATCAATTGAACAATTTTGGGTCATAGCTTTTACAGATGTTGTAGTGCTGTATTTGTTTGCTAGTGATTGGCTTAGACCTTCACTGATATAGGCGCCTTCAAGGGCCTTTGCCAGTTTTTCCACCTCTTGGGTGTATTGGTTAGCAGTTTTATTTTTCTGTTGCAAATTAAGAAGCTTAGCAGATACAACTTCTACCGATTCTCCTTTTACTGCATTTGATAGTTGCGTAATGATTGCAGCAATTGTCTGCTCATTACTTATTAAATTTCTCGCATGGCCTTTTAGCTTTGTTTTTATAAGGCTTATGGCCGTTAGCTCATGTGTGCCTTTTAAGGTTTCTAATAGATTCAAAGAATCTAGAAAACTTTGTAGATTTTCCGGCTTACCGTCAAACTCTGGTATCAGAAATGTGGCTAGCTTGATAAATTCTACAACTGTTTGTGCCATGTTTACTAATTTTGTATCTTCTATTTGGTCGTTTGTCAGTAGTGACTTATCAAATGTTACCGGTGTATTTAACACCGATGGTAGATAAAGCTGGAGATCATACTTTTTATTTAAGTTTACCAGATTATCCCTTAGACGCTGTAAAACGTCTGAAGTTTGGACTCTGTGTAAACTTGTCAGTTTATTTTGACACTCGGTAACTAGACTCCTGATTTCATTGTACTCATATACAAGGATCTCAGTATGTTTAATTATGGTGGGTCTTAAAACTGGTGCGCTTTTATTAAGGCACTTGTATGATTTATCGAAATTTTCCCTATGCCGCTTTATCTTTTCTACTATTTGGGACCAGTCCATGTAACCTTCCGCTACTTAAATATTTTATTTAAGCAATGGCTTAGACCTTTTCTAAGTCGTTGGCTCGACTCATGTAACGCTTCCTCAGTGATTTTTTATGAAGAAGATAAATCTTTACTGAGGCTATTACAATGAGTATTATTAGCAGTATGTTTGTTAACTGCACATGGGGAGTGGTGTCTACGACTTCTACTACGTTAACTACTACATTGGCAGTGTTATCATCTGCCTTTGATTGTTTTCCCCCCATATTCCTATATAAATACTTTTCCCTTTTTTTTTTTTATTTGACTACTACCTATGCAGACGTACTAAGACAATTGTTGTCTGCCCTAGAATCGGATGCTCGTCAATAATTGTTATACCCTTGCAGAGGGTATTATAATTTTGTCGTGAAATGTGTAACGCATAGAAGGAGGCATCTCCGACCCAAAAAATAAAAATTATTGATCAGCACCAACAACCGCGTATATTAGAAATCTCTCTCCCTCCCTCTCTGTTTCTATGCGAACTAGTCTCTCAGTTTTAAAGCTATCTTAATGAAACTTTGCAGAAGTCCCTTTTTCTGTTGCACGCAGCACATATGTCAAAACCTGGATCGGACCACTATATCTTATAGCTGCCATAGGAACGATCGGTCGAAAAGTAGGATCTTGTATGAAAAACATTCTGTTTTTCAAGATATCTTGATCGAACTCCGCATTTATTAGTTTTACTCCTCATATATTTGCAAAATCCTATTAGGATCGGACCACTATATCATCTGGCTGCCATAGGAACGATCGGTCAAAAATTAAGTTTTTGTATGAAAAAACATTTTGTTTTTCAAGATATCTTGACCAAACTCGGCATTTATTAGTTTTAAAATCTCATATAATATGGAAAATCTTTAGATCATATCATATATCTGCCATAGGAACGATCGGTCGAAAATTAGGTTTTTGATTTAAAACCTTTTTTGTTTATCAAGATATCTTGACCAAACTCGGCATTAACGATTTTCCCTGTGCTTCTTAGATACGGGCAAACCACTATGAGCATTATGAAAAGGTTGGGTCTGCAAGGATATTAGATCTTCGGAGTGCCTTTCTTTTTAGTTTTTTTTTTATTTTACATTCAGTTCGACAGTTGAATGAAATCCAGTGGAAGGCCAAAACGTTGAGCATATCTGAACTATATGATATGAGAGAATTCAGTTGTCTACTGGCGGCTTTAAAATCAGTCTTGCCTGCATAACTTTCCAGCTTCTACCATGAAATGGAAGGAAAAAACCTGCCAAATGGCATTAAACAGCGTTCAATCTTTTATCGGTTGCGGCAAATCGTATCTCAAAACAAGTCAACAGTTCATAAGCTGATATCCCCAAAATGAAACAGTTAGAGCCTTTCTTAAGCAATGTTTTTTAAAATAGGCAATTACACCTATTTATCACCCAGGATTAGTTGATTTTTCGATTATAGGGAAAACAGTCTCTGGTAAACTTGCAGAAAGATCTTTTAAAATGAGTTTTATACGGATGGTATATTAAGAATGGAATTCTCGAAAACCCCATCTTAGCCTCATTTTAATTGCTGTAACTTTTTTAACTGCTGTACTTATTTCAACACTCTAGCGCCAACAAGATTGATTTTCTTTTTAAAATACATACGAAAAAATATGGAGAAACATATTATAATATTTGCGAATTCAAATTCACTGATCAAAGTGAAAATTGTTCTATATAAGAAGCGTCTATAGATTATATATAATTTACTAAAAAAAAGCCACTTAAATTGAATTTAGCCTGCCCAATTTGCTGCATTCGTATTGGTGTGCGCTCCACTTTGCGCCCACCTGTTGCATATGTGTGTGAGAGCCTAACAGGCACAGCTCATATAAAACTTATACAGCATAAGACCAGAGTGCAACTGTGGTTAGCCAGAAAATCTTCATTGAAGAGATTTATGTTTATGTTTGAGTTTGTTGGCCTGGCTGATTGACTTTGACCTGATAACCCAGAATGTCGCTGCTGCACACTGTTTTGGCCAGGCCAAACAGCAGGCTGTAAAGCGTCGCACGTCACTTCCTGGGTGTCTCCTGCTCAGGATGCAAGCCACAATATAAAGAAGTAAAATCGAGCTCACATTCGCCCCCTCATAATATGGAATATTAAATTTCTGAGGTGCTTCCAAGTGGTTAACAAAAAAAGGATTAATATGTCAACGGGGTTAACCGCCTGCCACACCCACTGAGAGTTCCCTTTTTGAAACTATGCTTAGGTAACTAGAAATCGCATCCGCAGCAGTTGGAAAAGGTTGACCTATTTGCATACATATTATACATTGTATATGTAGTGAGATAAACGAGGTAACTTACAATAAATATACCAATATAATTTAATATATAAACGAGAAAGAAAGGATATCTTCGGCACGCCAAAGATCTAATACCCTTGCAGACCCAACCTTTTCATAATGCTCATAGTGCTTTGCCCGTATCTAAGAAGCACATGGAAAATAGTTAATGCCGAGTTTGGTCAAGATATCTTGATAAACAAAAAGGTTTTTAATCAAAAACCTAGTTTTCGACCGATCGCTCCTATGGCAGCTATATGATATAGTGGTCCGATCTTAATAGGATTTTGCATATATATGGGGAGCATAGTAAAACTAATAAATGCCGAGTATGGTCTAGATATCTTGATAAACAAAATGTTTTTTCATACAAAAACTTAATTTTCGACCGATCGTTCCTATGGCAGCTATATGATATAGTGGTCCGATCTTAATAGGATTTTGCATATATATGAGGAGCTTAGTAAAACTAATAAACGCCGAGTTTGGTCAAGATATCTTGATAAACAAAATTTTTTTCATACAAGAACTGAATTTTTGACTGATCGTTCCTATGGCAGCTATATGATATAGTGGTCCGATCTTAATAGGATTTTGCTTATATATGAGGAGCATAGTAAAACTAATAAATGCCGAGTTTGGTCAAGATATCTTGAAAAACAAAATGTTTTTTCATACAAAAACTTAATTTTCGACCGATCGTTCCTATGGCAGCTATATGATATAGTGGTCCGATTTAGCTGGTTTTTACATATGTAATGCGTGCAACAGAAAAAGGGACTTCTGCAAAGTTTCATTAAGATAGCTTTAAAACTGAGAGACTAGTTCGCATAGAAACAGACAGACGGACAGACGGACATGGCTTTTTTTTTCTCGGCTGTTGATGCTGATCAAGAATATATATACTTTATAGGGTCGGAGATGTCTCCTTCTATGCGTTACACATTTCACGACAAAATTATAATACCCTCTGCAAGGGTATTACAAGAAAGAGGTTCTAGTTGGGAGCTCCCGACTTGGGAATACCCTGAACCCTCTTTGAGGTGG
>JAEIGF010000442.1:0-34413 GCA_018903485.1 Drosophila littoralis
AGCGTCACATATAGTATGCTTAACTTAAAATTGGATGGTTTTGCCTAAAATGTCTGTCTTGTAGGTAAATTATACAATATTCAAGGCTATATTCTAAAGATTGCCTTATATAACCAGCAAAAAAAAATCACTCTGTTTTGGCTAAAATGTCTTTTTTGTAAGTGTATTATACATTATTTAAGGTTATATTCTTAACAATGCCAAATGTAACCAGCCACAATAAAAACTGCTTGGATTTGGCTAACATGTTTATTTTATAGCTATAAGATGCAAAACTAAAATTAATATCCTAACCACGGCACATATAGCTGGTTAAACTTAAATTCGTTTGGTTATGCCTAAAAAGACTATTTTGTAGGTATACTATGCGATATTGGATATAATATCCTAACCAGTGCCAAATACAATCAAATGATCAAAAAATTGCTTGGTTTTATCTAAAATGTTTATTTTGTAGATAGAATATGCAATACTGAAAAAAATATCCTACCCGATGCCACATATAATATTCTAAACTTAAAATTAGTTGGTTTTGCCTAAAATGTCTGTTTGTATAAAATGCTATACTAAATGAAATATCGTAACCAGTGCCAAATGTAACCAGAAAACCAAAAATAGATTTGTTTTTCCTCAAAAATCTATTCTGTAAATTTATTATGCAATACTGAAGGAAATATCTTTACAAGGGCCAGGTGTAACCAGCTAAACTAAAAATAGCTTGGTTTTGGTTAAAATGTATATTTTGTAGATATAATAAGCAATACTGTATTAAATATCCTAACCAGGGCAACAATTAGTGTACTAAACTTAAATTTGGTTTGTTTTGCATAAAATGTTGTTGCATAGCGAAAGATCGCTTGGTTTTGTCTAGACTTTCTACTTTGTTTATATGATATGCCATACTGAATAAAATATCCTATCCTGCGCCAGGTGCAACCAGCTAAATTAAAAATCGCTTGGTTTTCGGTAAAATGTCTATTAAAGATAAATATTGCGATGTGGAATATAATATCCTAACCAGTACCAGATGATACCAGCAGAACCAAAAATCGCTTGTGAATGCCCAAAATATCTATTTTGTAGATACAATATGCAATACTGAATTAAATATCCTAACTAGGGCAACATAACTTAAACTTGCTTGGTTTTGCATAAAAATTATATTCTTTTGGTATACTATGCAATACTGAAAAATAATATCGAAACCAGTGCCAGCATAGATTAGCTATACCAAAAATCGCTTGATTATTTCCAAAATATCTATTTTGTAGGTATAACGTGCAATACTGAATGAAATATCCTAACCAGGGGCACATATAGTTGGCTACACTTAAACTCGCCTGGTTTTGTCGTAAATGTCTATTCTGTTGGTAAACTATGCGATTTGCATATACTATCCCAACCTACGAAACATATACCGATATGCAATATGCGATATTTTATATAATATCTTAACCAGAAAAAGATGTAACCAGTATAACGAAAAATCGCTTGGTTTTGTCTAAACTGTCTATTTTGTTTTTATAATATGCAATACTGAATGAAATATTCTAACCAGGGCCACATATAGCGGGCCAAACTTTAACTGGCTTGAATTTGGCTAAAATGTCTATTCTGTTAGTAGACAATGCAATATTGCATACAATATCCTAACCAGGACCAGATGTAACCAGCTTAACCAAAAATCACTAGGTTTTGTCTAAACTGTCTATTTTGTTTATATAATATGCAATACTGAATGAAATATCCTAACCAGGGCCACATATAGTGGTCTAAACTTTAACTGGCTTGGGTTTACCTAAAATGTCTATTCTGCTAGTATACTATGCGATTTACATAGAATATCCTAACCAGGACCAGATGTAACCAGCCAAACCAAATATCGCTTTGTTTTGACTAACCTGTCTATTTTGTATATCTAATATGCAATACTGAATGAAATATCCTAATCAGGCCCACATATAAATCGCTTGGTTGTGTCTAAACTGTCTATTTGGTATATCTAATATGCAATACTGAACGAAATATCCTAACCAGGTCCACATATAGTGTGCTAAACTTTAACTGGCTTGGTTTTACCTAAAATGTCTATTCTGCTAGTATACTATGCGATTTACATAGAATATCCTAACCAGGACCAGATGTAACCAGCCAAACCAAATATCGCTTTGTTTTGACTAACCTGTCTATTTTGTATATCTAATATGCAATACTGAATGAAATATCCTAATCAGGCCCACATATAAATCGCTTGGTTGTGTCTAAACTGTCTATTTGGTATATCTAATATGCAATACTGAACGAAATATCCTAACCAGGTCCACATATAGTGGGCTAAACTTTAACTGGCTTTGATTTTCCCAAAATGTCTATTCTATTGGTATACCAAGCGATTTGAACAGAATATCCTAACCAGGACCAAGTGTAACCAGCCAAACCAGGTTTTGCCTAAAATGCCTTTTCTTTTGGTATAATAAGCGATTTGAACAGAATATACTAACTAGTACCAGATGTAACCAGCTTAAACAAAAATCGCTTGGTTGTGTCTAAACTTTATATTTTGTTTATATAATATGCAATACTGAATGAAATATCCCAACCAGGACCAGATTTAACCAGCTTAATCAAAAATCGCTTGGTTGTGTCTAAACTGTCTATTTTGTATATCTAATATGCAATACTGAACGAAATATCCTAACCAGTGCCACATATAGTGGGCTAAACTTTAACTGGCTTTGTTTTGCCCAAAATGTCTATTCTTTTGGTATAATAAGCGATTTGAACAGAATATCCTAACCAGGACCAGATGTAACCAGCTTTAACAAAAAACGCTTGGTTGTGTCTAAACTGTCTATTTTGTTTATATAATATGCAATACTGAACGAAAAATCCTAACCAGGGGTACATCTAGTTGGCTTAACTTAAACTCGCCTGGTTTTGCGTAAATATATATTTTGTTAGTATACTAAGCGATTTGCATAGAATATCCTAACCAGGACCAGATGTAACCAGCCAAACCAAATATCGCTTAGTTTTGCGTAACCTGTCTATTTTGTATATCTAATATGCAATACTGAACGAAATATCCTAACCAGGCCCACATATAGTGGGCTAAACTTTAACTGGCTTTGTTTTGCCCAAAATGTCTATTCTGTTGGTATACTAAGCGATTTGAATAGAATATCCTAACCAGGACCAGATATAATAAGCCTAACCAAAAATCGCTTGGTTTTGCCTAAACTGTCTATTTTGTTTATACAATATGCAATACTGAATGAAATATCCTAACCAGGGCCACATATAGTGGGCTAAACTTCAACTGGCTTTGTTTTGCCCAAAATGTCTATTCTTTTAGTATACCAAGCGATTTGAACAGAATATCCTAACCAGGACCAAGTGTAACCAGTCAAACCAAATATCGCTTGGTTTTGCCTAAAATGTCTATTTTGTTTATATAATATTCAATACTGAATGAAATATCCTAACCAGTCCCACATATAGTGGGCTGAACTTTAACTGGCTTTGTTTTGCCCAAAATGTCTATTCTTTTGGTATACCAAGCGATTTGAACAGAATATCCTAACCAGGACCAGATGTAACCAGCCAAACCAAATATCGCTTGGTTTTGCCTAAAATGTCTATTCTTTTGGTATAATAAGCGATTTGAACAGAATATACTGACTAGGACCAGATGTAACCAGCTTAAACAAAAATCGCTTGGTTGTGTCTAAACTTTCTATTTTGTTTATATAATATGCAATACTGAATGAAATATGCCAACCAAGGCCACATATAGTGGGCTGAACTTTAACTGGCTTTGTTTTGCCTAAAATGTATATTCTGTTAGTATACTATGCGATTTTCATAGAATATCCTAACCAGGTCCAGATATAACCAGCCTAACCAAAAATCGCTTGGTTTTCCCTAAACTGTCTATTTTGTTTATATAATATGCAATACTGAATAAAATATCCTAACCAGGTCCACATCTAGTTGGCTTAACTTAAACTCGCCTGGTTTTGTCGTAAATATATATTTTGTTAGTATACTAAGCGATTTGCATAGAATATCCTAACCATGACCAGATGTAACCAGCCAAACCAATATCCCTTGGTTTTGCCTAACCTGTCTATTTTGTATATCTAATATGCAATACTGAATGAAATAACATAACTAGGGCCACATATATTTGGCTAAACTTAAACTCGCTTGGTTTTGCCTTAAATGTCTATTCTTTTGGTATAATGAGCGATTTGAACAGAATATCCTAACCAGGACCACATGTAACCAGCTTAAACAAAAATCGCTTGGTTGTGTCTAAACTGTCTATTTTGTTTATATAATATGCAATACTGAACGAAATATCCTAACCAGGTCCACATATAGTGGGCTAAACTTTAACTGGCTTTGTTTTGCCCAAAATGTCTATTCGATTGGTATACCAAGCGATTTGAACAGAATATCCTAACCAGGACCAGATGTAACCAGCCAAACCAAATGTCGCTTGGTTTTGCCTAAACTGTCTATTTTGTTTATATAATATGCAATACTGAATGAAATATCCTAACCAGGACCAGATTTAACCAGCTTAATCAAAAATCGCTTGGTTGTGTCTAAATTGTCTATTTTGTATATCTAATATGCAATACTGAATGAAATATCCTAACCAGGGCCACATATAGTGGGCTAAACTTCAACTGGCTTTGTTTTGCCCAAAATGTCTATTCTTTTGGTATACCAAGCGATTTGAACAGAATATCCTAACCAGGACCAGATGTAACCAGCCAAACCAAATATCGCTTGGTTTTGCCTAAACTGTCTATTTTGTTTATATAATATGCAATACTGAATGAAATATCCTAACCAGGACCAGATTTAACCAGCTTAATCAAAAATCGCTTGGTTGTGTCTAAATTGTCTATTTTGTATATCTAATATGCAATACTGAATGAAATATCCTAACCAGTCCCACATATAGTGGGCTGAACTTTAACTGGCTTTGTTTTGCCCAAAATGTCTATTCGATTGGTATACCAAGCGATTTGAACAGAATATCCTAACCAGGACCAGATGTAACCAGCCAAACCAAATATCGCTTGGTTTTGCCTAAACTGTCTATTTTGTTTATATAATATGCAATACTGAATGAAATATCCTAACCAGGGCCACATATAGTGGGCTAAACTTCAACTGGCTTTGTTTTGCCCAAAATGTCTATTCTTTTGGTATACCAAGCGATTTGAACAGAATATCCTAACCAGGACCAAGTGTAACCAGTCAAACCAAATATCGCTTGGTTTTGCCTAAACTGTCTATTTTGTTTATATAATATGCAATACTGAATGAAATATCCTAACCAGGGCCACATATAGTGGGCTAAACTTTAACTGGCTTTGTTTTGCCCAAAATGTCTATTCTTTTGGTATACCAAGCGATTTGAACAGAATATCCTAACCAAGGACCAGATGGTAACCAGCCAAACCAAATATCGCTTGGTTTTGCCTAAAATGTCTATTCTTTTGGTATAATAAGCGATTTGAACAGAATATACTAACCAGGACCAGATGTAACCAGCTTAAACAAAAATCGCTTGGTTGTGTCTAAACTTTCTATTTTGTTTATATAATATGCAATACTGAACGAAATATCCTAACCAAGGCCACATATAGTGGGCTGAACTTTAACTGGCTTTGTTTTGCCTAAAATGTATATTCTGTTAGTATACTATGCGATTTTCATAGAATATCCTAACCAGGTCCAGATATAACCAGCCTAACCAAAAATCGCTTGGTTTTCCTAAACTGTCTATTTTGTTTATATAATATGCAATACTGAAATTTATTGAAAATATCCTAACCAGGACCAGATGTAACCAGCCAAACCAATATCCCTTGGTTTTGCCTAACCTGTCTATTTTGTATATCTAATATGCAATACTGAATGAAATAACATAACTAGGGCCACATATATTTGGCTAAACTTAAACTCGCTTGGTTTTGCCTTAAATGTCTATTCTTTTGGTATAATGAGCGATTTGAACAGAATATCCTAACCAGGACCACATGTAACCAGCTTAAACAAAAATCGCTTGGTTGTGTCTAAACTGTCTATTTTGTTTATATAATATGCAATACTGAATGAAATATCCTAACCAGTCCCACATATAGTGGGCTGAACTTTAACTGGCTTTGTTTTGCCCAAAATGTCTATTCGATTGGTATACCAAGCGATTTGAACAGAATATCCTAACCAGGACCAGATGTAACTAGCCAAACCAAATGTCGCTTGGTTTTGCCTAAACTGTCTATTTTGTTTATATAATATGCAATACTGAACGAAAAATCCTAACCAGGGGTACATCTAGTTGGCTTAACTTAAACTCGCCTGGTTTTGCGTAAATATATATTTTGTTAGTATACTAAGCGATTTGCATAGAATATCCTAACCAGGACCAGATGTAACCAGCCAAACCAAATATCGCTTAGTTTTGCGTAACCTGTCTATTTTGTATATCTAATATGCAATACTGAACGAAATATCCTAACCAGGTCCACATATAGTGGGCTAAACTTTAACTGGCTTTGTTTTGCCTAAAATGTATATTCTGTTAGTATACTATGCGATTTGCATAGAATATCCTAACCAGGTCCAGATATAATAAGCCTAACCAAAAATCGCTTGGTTTTGCCTAAACTGTCTATTTTGTTTTTACAATATGCAATACTGAATGAAATATCCTAACCAGGGCCACATATAGTGGGCTAAACTTCAACTGGCTTTGTTTTGCCCAAAATGTCTATTCTTTTAGTATACCAAGCGATTTGAACAGAATATCCTAACCAGGACCAAGTGTAACCAGTCAAACCAAATATCGCTTGGTTTTGCCTAAAATGTCTATTTTGTTTATATAATATTCAATACTGAATGAAATATCCTAACCAGTCCCACATATAGTGGGCTGAACTTTAACTGGCTTTGTTTTGCCCAAAATGTCTATTCTTTTGGTATACCAAGCGATTTGAACAGAATATCCTAACCAAGACCAGATGTAACCAGCCAAACCAAATATCGCTTGGTTTTGCCTAAAATGTCTATTCTTTTGGTATAATAAGCGATTTGAACAGAATATACTGACTAGGACCAGATGTAACCAGCTTAAACAAAAATCGCTTGGTTGTGTCTAAACTTTCTATTTTGTTTATATAATATGCAATACTGAATGAAATATGCCAACCAAGGCCACATATAGTGGGCTGAACTTTAACTGGCTTTGTTTTGCCTAAAATGTATATTCTGTTAGTATACTATGCGATTTTCATAGAATATCCTAACCAGGTCCAGATATAACCAGCCTAACCAAAAATCGCTTGGTTTTCCCTAAACTGTCTATTTTGTTTATATAATATGCAACACTGAATAAAATATCCTAACCAGGTCCACATCTAGTTGGCTTAACTTAAACTCGCCTGGTTTTGTCGTAAATATATATTTTGTTAGTATACTAAGCGATTTGCATAGAATATCCTAACCATGACCAGATGTAACCAGCCAAACCAATATTCCTTGGTTTTGCCTAACCTGTCTATTTTGTATATCTAATATGCAATACTGAATGAAATAACATAACTAGGGCCACATATATTTGGCTTAACTTAAACTCGCTTGGTTTTGCCTTAAATGTCTATTCTTTTGGTATAATGAGCGATTTGAACAGAATATCCTAACCAGGACCAGATGTAACCAGCCAAACCAAATGTCGCTTGGTTTTGCCTAAACTGTCTATTTTGTTTATATAATATGCAATACTGAATAAAATATCCTAACCAGGACCAGATTTAGCCAGCTTAATCAAAAATCGCTTGGTTGTGTCTAAATTGTCTATTTTGTATATCTAATATGCAATACTGAATGAAATATCCTAACCAGGGCCACATATAGTGGGCTAAACTTCAACTGGCTTTGTTTTGCCCAAAATGTCTATTCGATTGGTATACCAAGCGATTTGAACAGAATATACTGACTAGGACCAGATGTAACCAGCTTAAACAAAAATCGCTTGGTTGTGTCTAAACTTTCTATTTTGTTTATATAATATGCAATACTGAATGAAATATCCTAACCAAGGGCCACATATAGTGGGCTGAACTTTAACTGGCTTTGTTTTGCCTAAAATGTATATTCTGTTAGTATACTAAGCGATTTGCATAGAATATCCTAACCAGGACCAGATATAACCAGCCTAACCAAAAATCGCTTGGTTTTCCCTAAACTGTCTATTTTGTTTATATAATATGCAATACTGAATGAAAATATCCTAACCAGGTCCACATCTAGTTGGCTTAACTTAAACTCGCTTGGTTTTGTCGTAAATATATATTTTGTTAGTATACTAAGCGATTTGCATAGAATATCCTAACCAGGACCAGATGTAACCAGCCAAACCAAATATCCTTGGTTTTGCCTAACCTGTCTATTTTGTATATCTAATATGCAATACTGAATGAAATAACATAACTAAGGTCTAATGTTATCTTTTTAATAATCCTAACCAGGACCAATGTAACACTAAACAAATTCGCTTGGTTTTGCCTTAAATGTCTATTCTTTGGTATAATATGCGATTTGAATAGAATATCCTAACCAGGACCAGATTTAACCAGCTTAACCAAAAATCGCTTGGTTGTGTCTAAACTGTCTATTTTGTATATATAATATGCAATACTGAATGAAATATCCTAACCAGGGCCACATATAGTGGGCTAAACTTTAACTGGCTTTGTTTTGCCCAAAATGTCTATTCTTTTGGTATACCAAGCGATTTGAACAGAATATCCTAACCAGGACCAGATGTAACCAGCCAAACCAAATATCGCTTGGTTTTGCCTAAACTGTCTATTTTGTTTATATAATATGCAATACTGAATGAAATATCCTAACCAGGACCAGATTTAACCAGCTTAACCAAAAATCGCTTGGTTTTGCCTAAACTGTCTATTTTGTTTATACTAATATGCAATACTGAATGAAATATCCTAACCAGGGCCACATATAGTGGGCTAAACTTTAACTGGCTTTGTTTTGCCTAAAATGTCTATTCTTTTGGTATACCAAGCGATTTGAACAGAATATCCTAACCAGGACCAGATGTAACCAGCCAAACCAAATGTCGCTTGGTTTTCCTAAACTGTCTATTTTGTATATCTAATATGCAATACTGAACGAAAAATCCTAACCAGGGGTACATCTAGTTGGCTTAACTTAAACTCGCCTGGTTTTGTCGTAAATATATATTTTGTTAGTATACTAAGCGATTTGCATAGAATATCCTAACCAGGACCAGATGTAACCAGCCAAACCAAATATCGCTTAGTTTTGCGTAACCTGTCTATTTTGTATATCTAATATGCAATACTGAACGAAATATACTGAACTAAACTTACTGGCTTTGTTTTGCCTTAAATGTATATTCTGTTAGTGATTTAATAGAATATCCTAACCAGGACCAGATGTAACCAGCTTAACCAAAAATCGCTTGGTTTTGCCTAAACTGTCTATTTTGTTTATACAATATGCAATACTGAATGAAATATCCTAACCAGGGCCACATATAGTGGGCTAAACTTTAACTGGCTTTGTTTTGCCCAAAATGTCTATTCTATTGGTATACCAAGCGATTTGAACAGAATATCCTAACCAGGACCAAGTGTAACCAGCCAAACCAAATATCGCTTGGTTTTGCCTAAACTGTCTATTTTGTTTATATAATATGCAATACTGAATGAAATATCCTAACCAGGACCAGATTTAACCAGCTTAATCAAAAATCGCTTGGTTGTGTCTAAACTGTCTATTTTGTATATCTAATATGCAATACTGAACGAAATATCCTAGCCAGTGCCACATATAGTGGGCTAAACTTTAACTGGCTTTGTTTTGCCTAAAATGTCTATTCTTTTGGTATACCAAGCGATTTGAACAGAATATCCTAACCAGGACCAGATGTAACCAGCCAAACCAAAAATCGCTTGGTTTTGCCTAAACTGTCTATTTTGTTTATATAATATGCAATACTGAATGAAATATCCTAACCAGGTCCACATATAGTGGGCTAAACTTTAACTCGCTTTGTTTTGCCCTAAATGTATATTCTGTTAGTATACTAAGCGATTTGCATAGAATATCCTAACCAGGACCAGATATAACCAGCCTAACCAAAATATCGCTTGGTTTTGCCTAAACTGTCTATTTTGTTTATATAAATATGCAATACTGAATGAAATATCCTAACCAGGGCCACATATAGTGGGCTAAACTTTAACTGGCTTTGTTTTGCCTAAAATGTATATTCTTGTTGGTATACCAAGCGATTTGAACAGAATATCCTAACCAGGACCAGATGTAACCAGCCAAACCAAATATCGCTTGGTTTTGCCTAAACTGTCTATTTTGTTTATATAATATGCAATACTGAATGAAATATCCTAACCAGGGCCACATATAGTGGGCTAAACTTTAAACTGGCTTTGTTTTGCCTAAATAATGTATATTTTAGTATATTAGGAATAACCAGCCAAACCAAATATTTGTTTTGCCTAAAATTCTATTCTTTTGGTATAATAATTTCATCTAACCAGGACCAGATGTAACCAGCTTAAACCAAAAATCGCTTGGTTTTGCCTAAACTGTCTATTTTGTTTATACAATATGCAATACTGAATGAAATATCCTAACCAGGGCCACATATAGTGGGCTGAACTTTAACTGGCTTTGTTTTGCCTAAAATGTATATTCTGTTAGTATACTATGCGATTTGCATAGAATATCCTAACCAGGACCAGATGTAACCAGCTTAACCAAAAATCGCTTGGTTTTGCCTAAACTGTCTATTTTGTTTATATAATATGCAATACTGAATGAAATATCCTAACCAGGGCCACATATAATGGGCTAAACTTTAACTGGCTTTGTTTTGTCGTAAATATATATTTTGTTAGTATACTAAGCGATTTGCATAGAATATCCTAACCAGCACCAGATGTAACCAGCCAAACCAAATATCGCTTAGTTTTGCCTAACCTGTCTATTTTGTATATCTAATATGCAATACTGAATGAAATATCCTAACCAGGGCCACATATAGTTGGCTAAACTTAACTACTCTTGGTTTTGCCTTTAAATGTCTATTCTTTTGGTATACTAAGCGATTTGAACAGAATATCCTAACCAGGACCAGATGTAACCAGCCAAACCAAAAATCGCTTGGTTTTGCCTAAACTGTCTATTTTGTTTATATAATATGCAATACTGAATGAAATATCCTAACCAGTGCCACATATAGTGGGCTAAACTTTAACTGGCTTTGTTTTGCCCAAAATGTCTATTCTATTGGTATACCAAGCGATTTGAACAGAATATCCTAACCAGGACCAGATGTAACCAGCCAAACCAAATATCGCTTGGTTTTGCCTAAACTGTCTATTTTGTTTATATAATATGCAATACTGAATGAAATATCCTAACCAGGCCAGATTAACTTAAAAACTCGCTTGGTTTTGCCTAAAATGTCTATTTTTTGGTATAATAAGCGATTTGAATGAATATCCTAACCAGGACCAGATTTAACCAGCTTAAACCAAAAATCGCTTGGTTTTGTCTAAACTGTCTATTTTGTATATCTAATATGTAATACGGATGAAATATCCTAACCAGGCCCACATATAGTGGACTAAACTTTAACTGGCTTTGTTTTGCCTAAAATGTCTATTCTATTGGTATACCAAGCGATTTGAACAGAATATCCTAACCAGGACCAAGTGTAACCAGCCAAACCAAATATCGCTTGGTTTTGCCTAAACTGTCTATTTTGTTTATATAATATGCAATACTGAACGAAAATATCCTAACCAGGGCCACATCTAGTTGGCTTAACTTAAACTCGCCTGGTTTTGTCCTTAAAATGTATATTTTGTTAGTATACTAAGCGATTTGCATAGAATATCCTAACCAGGACCAGATGTAACCAGCCAAACCAAATATCGCTTGGTTTTGCCTAACCTGTCTATTTTGTATATCTAATATGCAATACTGAATGAAATAACATCCTAACTAGGGCCACATATAGTTGGCTAAACTTAAACTGCTTGGTTTTGCCTTAAATGTCTATTCTTTTGTTAGTAACTAAGCGATTTGAACAGAATATCCTAACCAGGACCAGATGTAACCAGCCTAACCAAAAATCGCTTGGTTTTGCCTAAACTGTCTATTTTGTTTATATAATATGCAATACTGAATGAAATATCCTAACCAGGGCCACATATAGTGGGCTAACTTTAACTGGCTTTGTTTTGCCTAAAATGTCTATTTTGATTGGTATACTATGCGATTTGAACAGAATATCCTAACCAGGACCAGATGTAACCAGCCAAACCAAATATCGCTTGGTTTTGCCTAAACTGTCTATTTTGTTTATACAATATGCAATACTGAATGAAATATCCTAACCAGGACCAGATTATCTAACCAGGACCATGTAACCAGCTAAACCAAAATCGCTTGGTTTTGTCTAACCTGTCTATTTTGTATATCTAATATGCAATACTGAATGAAATATCCTAACCAGGGCCACATATAGTGGGCTAAACTTTAACTGGCTTTGTTTTGCCTAAAATGTATATTCTTTTGGTATACTAAGCGATTTGAACAGAATATCCTAACCAGGACCAGATGTAACCAGCCAAACCAAATATCGCTTGGTTTTGCCTAAACTGTCTATTTTGTATATCTAATATGCAATACTGAACGAAAATATCCTAACCAGGGCCACATATAGTGGGCTAAACTTTAACTGGCTTTGTTTTGCCTAAAATGTATATTCTGTTAGTATACTATGCGATTTGCATTGAATATCCTAACCAGGACCAGATGTAACCAGCCAAACCAAATATCGCTTAGTTTTGCCTAAACTGTCTATTTTGTTTATACAATATGCAATACTGAATGAAATATCCTAACCAGGGCCACATATAGTGGGCTAAACTTTAACTGGCTTTGTTTTGCCTAAAATGTCTATTCTTTTGGTATACCAAGCGATTTGAACAGAATATCCTAACCAGGACCAGATGTAACCAGCCAAACCAAATATCGCTTGGTTTTGCCTAAACTGTCTATTTTGTTTATATAATATGCAATACTGAATGAAATATCCTAACCAGGGCCACATATAGTGGGCTAAACTTTAACTGGCTTTGTTTTGCCCAAAATGTCTATTCTTTTGGTATACAAAGCGATTTGAACAGAATATCCTAACCAGGACCAGATGTAACCAGCCAAACCAAATATCGCTTGGTTTTGCCTAAAATGTCTATTTTTTGGTATAATAAGCATTTGAACAGAATATACTGACTAGGACCAGATGTAACCAGCTTAAACAAAAATCGCTTGGTTGTGTCTAAACTTTCTATTTTGTTTATATAATATGCAATACTGAATGAAATATGCTAACCAAGGCCACATATAGTGGGCTGAACTTTAACTGGCTTTGTTTTGCCTAAAATGTATATTCTGTTAGTATACTATGCGATTTGCATAGAATATCCTAACCAGGACCAGATATAACCAGCCTAACCAAAAATCGCTTGGTTTTGCCTAAACTGTCTATTTTGTTTATATAATATGCAATACTGAAAAAAATATCCTAACCAGGTCCACATCTAGTTGGCTTAACTTAAACTCGCCTGGTTTTTGTTAGTATACTAAGCGATTTGCATAGAATATCCTAACCAGGACCAGATGTAACCAGCCTAACCAAAAATCGCTTGGTTTTGCCTAACCTGTCTATTTTGTATATATAATATGCAATACTGAATGAAATAACATAGCTAGGGCCACATATATTTGGCTAAACTTAAACTCGCTTGGTTTTGCCTTAAATGTCTATTCTTTTGGTATAATAAGCGATTTGAACAGAATATCCTAACCAGGACCAGATGTAACCAGCTTAACCAAAAATCGCTTGGTTTTGCCTAAACTGTCTATTTTGTTTATATAATATGCAATACTGAATGAAATATCCTAACCAGGACCAGATTTAACCAGCTTAACCAAAAATCGCTTGGTTTTGCCTAACCTGTCTATTTTGTATATATAATATGCAATACTGAATGAAATATCCTAACCAGGTCCACATATAGTGGGCTAAACTTTAACTGGCTTTGTTTTGCCTAAAATGTATATTCTTTTGGTATACCAAGCGATTTGAACAGAATATCCTAACCAGGACCATGTTAACCAGAACCAGATGTAACCAGCCAAACCAATTTACAAAAATCGCTTGGTTTTGCCTAAACTGTCTATTTTGTATATCTAATATGCAATACTGAATGAAATATCCTAACCAGGGCCACATATAGTGGGCTAAACTTTAAACTCGCTTGGTTTTGCCTAAAATGTCTATTCTTTTGGTATACTAAGCGATTTGAACAGAATATCCTAACCAGGACCAGATGTAACCAGCTCAAACCAAAAATCGCTTGGTTTTGTCTAAACTGTCTATTTTGTTTATATAATATGCAATACTGAATGAAATATCCTAACCAGGGCCACATATAGTGGGCTAAACTTTAACTGGCTTTGTTTTTGCCTAAAATGTATATTCTGTTAGTATACTATGCGATTTGCATAGAATATCCTAACCAGGACCAGATATAACCAGCCTAACCAAAAATCGCTTGGTTTTGCCTAAACTGTCTATTTTGTTTATATAATATGCAATACTGAATGAAATATCCTAACCAGGTCCACATATAGTTGGCTAAACTTTAACTCGCTTGGTTTTGCCTAAAATGTATATTCTGTTAGTATACTAAGCGATTTGCATAGAATATCCTAACCAGGACCAGATGTAACCAGCCAAACCAAATATCCCTTGGTTTTGCCTAACCTGTCTATTTTGTATATCTAATATGCAATACTGAATGAAATAACATAACTAGGGCCACATATATTTGGCTTAACTTAAACTCGCTTGGTTTTGCCTTAAATGTCTATTCTTTTGGTATAATGAGCGATTTGAACAGAATATCCTAACCAGGACCAGATGTAACCAGCCAAACCAAATGTCGCTTGGTTTTGCCTAAACTGTCTATTTTGTTTATATAATATGCAATACTGAATAAAATATCCTAACCAGGACCAGATTTAACCAGCTTAATCAAAAATCGCTTGGTTGTGTCTAAACTGTCTATTTTGTTTATACAATATGCAATACTGAATGAAATACCCTAACCAGGGCCACATATAGTGGGCTAAACTTTAACTGGCTTTGTTTTGCCTAAAATGTATATTCTTTTGGTATACCAAGCGATTTGAACAGAATATCCTAACCAGGACCAGATGTAACCAGCTTAACCAAAAATCGCTTGGTTTTGCCTAAACTGTCTATTTTGTTTATATAATATGCAATACTGAATGAAATATCCTAACCAGGACCAGATTTAACCAGAATAACCAAAAATCGCTTGTTTGTTAACTGTCTATTTTCTAATATGCAATACTGAATGAAAATATCCTAACCAAGGGCCACATATATGGGCTAAACTTTAACTCGCTTGGTTTTGCCTTAAATGTATATTCTTTTGGTATACCAAGCGATTTGAACAGAATATCCTAACCAGGACCAGATTTAACCAGCTTAATCAAAAATCGCTGGTTTTGCCTAACCTGTCTATTTTGTTTATATAATATGCAATACTGAATGAAATATCTAACCTAACCAGGGCCACATATAGTGGGCTAAACTTTAACTCGCTTTGTTTTGCCTTAAATGTCTATTCTGTTTAGTATACTAAGCGATTTGAATAGAATATCCTAACCAGGACCAGATGTAACCAGCCAAACCAAAATATCGCTTGGTTTTGCCTAAACTGTCTATTTTGTTTATATAATATGCAATACTGAATGAAATATCCTAACCAGGGCCACATATAGTGGGCTAAACTTTAACTGGCTTTGTTTTGCCTAAAATGTCTATTCTTTTAGTATACCAAGCGATTTGAACAGAATATCCTAACCAGGACCAGATGTAACCAGCCAAACCAAAAATCGCTTGGTTTTGCCTAAACTGTCTATTTTGTTTATATAATATGCAATACTGAATGAAATATCCTAACCAGGGCCACATATAGTGGGCTAAACTTTAACTGGCTTTGTTTTGCCTAAAATGTCTATTCTATTGGTATACCAAGCGATTTGAACAGAATATCCTAACCAGGACCAAGTGTAACCAGCCAAACCAAATATCGCTTGGTTTTTGCCTAAAATGTCTATTCTTTTGGTATAATAAGCGATTTAAACAGAATATACTAACTAGGACCAGATGTAACCAGCTTAAACAAAAATCGCTTGGTTGTGTCTAAATGTTCTATTTTGTTTATATAATATGCAATACTGAATGAAATATGCTAACCAAGGTCACATATAGTGGGCTGAACTTTAACTGGCTTTGTTTTGCCTTAAATGTATATTCTGTTAGTATACTATGCGATTTGCATAGAATATCCTAACCAGGACCAGATATAACCAGCCTAACCAAAAATCGCTTGGTTTTGCCTAAACTGTCTATTTTGTTTATACAATATGCAATACTGAATGAAATATCCTAACCAGGGCCACATATAGTTGGCTAAACTTTAACTGGCTTGGTTTTGCCTAAAATGTCTATTCTGTTGGTATACTAAGCGATTTGAACAGAATATCCTAACCAGGACCAGATGTAACCAGCCAAACCAAAAATCGCTTGGTTTTGTCTAAACTGTCTATTTTGTATATCTAATATGCAATACTGAATGAAATATGCTAACCAAGGTCACATATAGTGGGCTGAACTTTAACTGGCTTTGTTTTGCCTTAAATGTATATTCTGTTAGTATACTATGCGATTTGCATAGAATATCCTAACCAGCACCAGATGTAACCAGCCAAACCAAATATCGCTTAGTTTTGCCTAAACTGTCTATTTTGTTTATACAATATGCAATACTGAATGAAATATCCTAACCAGGACCCAGCATAATAAATCGCTTGGTTTTGCCTAAACTGTCTATTTTGTTATATCTAATATGCAATACTGAATGAAATATCCTAACCAGGGCCACATATAGTGGGCTAAACTTTAACTGGCTTTGTTTTGCCTAAAATGTCTATTCTTTTGGTATACTAAGCGATTTGAACAGAATATCCTAACCAGGACCAGATGTAACCAGCTTAACCAAATATCGCTTGGTTTTGCCTAAACTGTCTATTTTGTTTATATCTAATATGCAATACTGAATGAAATATCCTAACCAGGGTCCACATATAGTGGGCTAAACTTTAACTGGCTTTGTTTTGCCCAAAATGTCTATTCTATTGGTATACCAAGCGATTTGAACAGAATATCCTAACCAGGACCAGATGTAACCAGCCAAACCAAATTGTGGTTTTGCCTAAACTGTCTATTTTGTATATCTATATGCGATTTAACTGAACGAAATACTAAACTAAAGGACCAGATATAACCAGCTTAACCAAAAATCGCTTGGTTTTGCCTAAACTGTCTATTTTGTTTATAAAATATGCAATACTGAATGAAATATCCTAACCAGGACTAGATTTAAACAGCTTAACCAAAAATCGCTTGGTTTTGCCTAAACTGTCTATTTTGTATATCTAATATGCAATACTGAACGAAATATCCTAACCAGGTCCACATATAGTGGGCTAAACTTTAACTGGCTTTGTTTTGCCTAAAATGTATATTCTTTTGGTATACCAAGCGATTTGAACAGAATATCCTAACCAGGACCAGATGTAACCAGCCAAACCAAATGTCGCTTGGTTTTTCGTAACCTGTCTATTTTGTATATCTAATATGCAATACTGAACGAAAAATCCTAACCAGGGGTACATCTAGTTGGCTTAACTTAAACTCGCCTGGTTTTGTCGTAAATATATATTTTGTTAGTATACTAAGCGATTTGCATAGAATATCCTAACCAGGACCAGATGTAACCAGCCAAACCAAATATCGCTTAGTTTTGCGTAACCTGTCTATTTTGTATATCTAATATGCAATACGGATGAAATATCCTAACCAGGCCCACATATAGTGGACTAAACTTTAACTGGCTTTGTTTTGCCTAAAATGTATATTCTGTTAGTATACTATGCGATTTGCATAGAATATCCTAACCAGGACCAGATATAACCAGCCCAACCAAAAATCGCTTGGTTTTGCCTAAACTGTCTATTTTGTTTATATAATATGCAATACTGAATGAAATATCCTAACCAGGCCCACATATAGTGGGCTAAACTTTAACTGGCTTTGTTTTGCCTAAAATGTCTATTCTTTTAGTATACTAAGCGATTTGAACAGAATATCCTAACCAGGACCAGATGTAACCAGCCAAACCAAATATCGCTTGGTTTTGCCTAAACTGTCTATTTTGTTTATATAATATGCAATACTGAATGAAATACCCTAACCAGGGCCACATATAGTGGGCTAAACTTTAACTGGCTTTGTTTTGCCTAAAATGTCTATTCTAATGGTATACCAAGCGAATTGAACAGAATATCCTAACCAGGACCAAGTGTAACCAGCCAAACCAAATATCGCTTGGTTTTGCCTTAAATGTCTATTCTTTTGGTATAATAAGCGATTTGAACAGAATATCTAACAGGCCAGATGTAACCAGCTTAAACAAAAATCGCTTGGTTTTGTCTAAACTGTCTATTTTGTTTATATAATATGCAATACTGAATGAAATATCCTAACCAGGGCCACATATAGTGGGCTGAACTTTAACTGGCTTTGTTTTGCCTAAATAAAATGTATATTCTGTTAGTATACTATGTAGAATATCCTAACCAGGCAGTAACCAGTATCTTGGTTTTCCTAAACTGTCTATTTTGTTTTATAATATGCAATACTGAATGAAATATCCTAACCAGGACCAGATATAACCAGCCTAACCAAAATTTGGTTTTGCCTAAACTGTCTATTTTGTTTATAAAATATGCAATACTGAATGAAATATCCTAACCAGGACCAGATTTAAACAGCTTAACCAAAAATCGCTTGGTTTTGCCTAAACTGTCTATTTTGTTTATACAATATGCAATACTGAATGAAATACCCTAACCAGGGCCACATATAGTGGGCTAAACTTTAACTGGCTTTGTTTTGCCCAAAATGTCTATTCTTTTGGTATACCAAGCGATTTGAACAGAATATCCTAACCAGGACCAAGTGTAACCAGCCAAACCAAATATCGCTTGGTTTTGCCTAAACTGTCTATTTTGCTTATATAATATGCAATACTGAATGAAATATCCTAACCAGGGCCACATATAGTGGGCTAAACTTAAACTGGCTTTGTTTTGCCCAAAATGTCTATTTTCTTTTGGTATAATAAGCGATTTGAACAGAATATCCTAACCAGGACCAGATGTAACCAGCCAAACCAAATATCGCTTGGTTTTTCCTAAACTGTCTATTTTGTTTATATAATATGCAATACTGAACGAAAAATCCTAACCAGGGGTACATCTAGTTGGCTTAACTTAAACTCGCCTGGTTTTGTCGTAAATATATATTTTGTTAGTATACTAAGCGATTTGCATAGAATATCCTAACCAGGACCAGATGTAACCAGCCAAACCAAATATCGCTTAGTTTTTCGTAACCTGTCTATTTTGAATATCTAATATGTAATACTGAACGAAAAATCCTAACCAGGGCCACATATAGTGGGCTAAACTTTAAACTGGCTTTGTTTTGCCTAAAATGTATATTCTGTTAGTATACTATGCGATTTGCATAGAATATCCTAACCAGGACCAGATATAACCAGCCTAACCAAAAATCGCTTGGTTTTGCCTAAACTGTCTATTTTGTTTATACAATATGCAATACTGAATGAAATACCCTAACCAGGGCCACATATAGTGGGCTAAACTTTAACTGGCTTTGTTTTGCCTAAAATGTATATTCTTTTGGTATACCAAGCGATTTGAACAGAATATCCTAACCAGGACCAGATGTAACCAGCCAAACCAAATATCGCTTGGTTTTGCCTAAACTGTCTATTTTGTTTATACAATATGCAATACTGAATGAAATACCCTAACCAGGGCCACATATAGTGGGCTAAACTTTAACTGGCTTTGTTTTGCCTAAAATGTATTTTCTTTTGGTATACCAAGCGATTTGAACAGAATATCCTAACCAGGACCAGATGTAACCAGCCAAACCAAATATCGCTTGGTTTTGCTAAAATGTCTATTCTTTTGGTATAATAAGTTTGAACAGAATATTACTGGCCTGTAACCAGCTTAAACAAAAATCGCTTGGTTGTGTCTAAACTGTCTATTTTGTTTATATAATATGCAATACTGAATGAAATATCCTAACCAGGGCCACATATAGTGGGCTAAACTTTAACTGGCTTTGTTTTGCCTAAAATGTATATTCTGTTAGTATACTATGCGATTTGCATAGAATATCCTAACCAGGACCAGATATAACCAGCCTAACCACTAAACCAAAAATCGCTTGGTTTTGCCCCTAAACTGTCTATTTTGTTTATATAATATGCAATACTGAATGAAATATCCTAACCAGGACCAGATTTAAACAGCTAACCAAAAATCGCTTGTTTTTGCCTATACTTTCTAATATGCAATACTGAATGAAATAACCTAACCAGGGCCACATATAGTGGGCTAAACTTAAACTCGCTTTGTTTTGCCTAAAATGTCTATTCTTTTGGTATACTAAGCGATTTGAACAGAATATCCTAACCAGGACCAGATGTAACTAGCCAAACCAAATATCGCTTGGTTTTGCCTAAAATGTCTATTTTGTTTATATAATATGCAATACTGAATGAAATATCCTAACCAGTGCCACATATAGTGGGCTAAACTTTAACTGGCTTTGTTTTGCCCAAAATGTCTATTCTTTTGGTATAATAAGCGATTTGAACAGAATATCCTAACCAGGACCAGATGTAACCAGCTTAACCAAAAATCGCTTGGTTTTGCCTAAACTGTCTATTTTGTATATCTAATATGCAATACTGAACGAAAAATCCTAACCAGGGGTACATCTAGTTGGCTTAACTTAAACTCGCCTGGTTTTGTCGTAAATGTATATTCTGTTAGTATACTATGCGATTTGCATAGAATATCCTAACCAGGACCAGATGTAACCAGCCAAACCAAATGTCGCTTGGTTTTTCGTAACCTGTCTATTTTGTATATCTAATATGCAATACTGAACGAAAAATCCTAACCAGGGGTACATCCAGTTGGCTTAACTTAAACTCGCCTGGTTTTGTCGTAAATGTATATTTTGTTAGTATACTATGCGATTTGCATTGAATATCCTAACCAGGACCAGATGTAACCAGCCAAACCAAATGTCGCTTGGTTTTTCGTAACCTGTCTATTTTGTATATCTAATATGCAATACTGAACGAAAAATCCTAACCAGGGCCACATATAGTGAACTAAACTTTAACTGGCTTTGTTTTGCCTAATATGTATATTCTGTTAGTATACTATGCGATTTCCATAGAATATCCCAACCAGGACCAGATATAACCAGCCTAACCAAAAATCGCTTGGTTTTGCCTAAACTGTCTATTTTGTTTATAAAATATGCAATACTGAATGATATACCCTAACCAGGGCCACATATAGTGGGCTGAACTTTAACTGGCTTTGTTTTGCCTTAAATGTATATTCTGTTAGTATTCTATGCGATTTGCATAAAATATCCTAACCCGGACCAGATATAACTAGCCTAACCAAATATCGCTTAGTTTTGCCTAAACTGTCTATTTTGTTTATACAATATGCAATACTGAATGAAATATCCTAACCAGGACCAGATTTAAACAGCTTAACCAAAAATCGCTTGGTTTTGCCTAAACTGTCTATTTTGTTTATACAATATGCAATACTGAATGAAATACCCTAACCAGGGCCACATATAGTGGGCTAAACTTTAACTGGCTTTGTTTTGCCTAAAATGTATATTCTTTTGGTATACCAAGCGATTTGAACAGAATATCCTAACCAGGACCAGATGTAACCAGCCAAACTAAATGTCGCTTGGTTTTTCGTAACCTGTCTATTTTGTATATCTAATATGCAATACTGAACGAAAAATCCTAACCAGGGGTACATCTAGTTGGCTTAACTTAAACTCGCCTGGTTTTGTCGTAAATATATATTTTGTTAGTATACCAAGCGATTTGAACAGAATATCCTAACCAGGACCAGATGTAACCAGCCAAACCAAATGTCGCTTGGTTTTTCGTAACCTGTCTATTTTGTATATCTAATATGCAATACTGAACGAAAAATCCTAACCAGGGGTACATCTAGTTGGCTTAACTTAAACTCGCCTGGTTTTGTCGTAAATATATATTTTGTTAGTATACCAAGCGATTTGAACAGAATATCCTAACCAGGACCAGATGTAACCAGCCAAACCAAATGTCGCTTGGTTTTGCCCAAAATTTCTATTTTGTTTATATAATATGCAATACTAAATGAAATATCGTAACCAGTGCCACATATAGTGGGCTAAACTTTAACTGGCTTTGTTTTGCCCAAAATGTCTATTCTTTTGGTATAATAAGCGATTTGAACAGAATATCCTAACCAGGACCAGATGTAACCAGCTTTAACAAAAAACGCTTGGTTGTGTCTAAACTGTCTATTTTGTTTATATAATATGCAATACTGAACGAAAAATCCTAACCAGGGGTACATCTAGTTGGCTAAACTTAAACTCGCCTGGTTTTGCGTAAATGTATATTTTGTTAGTATACTAAGCGATTTGCATAGAATATCCTAACCAGGACCAGATGTAACCAGCCAAACCAAATATCGCTTAGTTTTGCGTAACCTGTCTATTTTGTATATCTAATATGCAATACTGAACGAAATATCCTTACCAGGTCCACATATAGTGGGCTAAACTTAAACTGGCTTTGTTTTGCCTAAAATGTATATTCTGTTAGTATACTATGCGATTTTCATAGAATATCCTAACCAGGTCCAGATATAACCAGCCTAACCAAAAATCGCTTGGTTTTCCCTAAACTGTCTATTTTGTTTATATAATATGCAATACTGAATGAAATATCCTAACCAGGACCAGATATAACCACCCAACCAAAAATCGCTTGGTTTTGCGTAACCTGTCTATTTTGTATATCTAATATGCAATACTGAATGAAATATCCTCACCAGGACCAGATTTAAACAGCTCAACCAAAAATCGGTTTTGCCTTAACTGTCTATTTTGTTTATACAATATGCAATACTGAATGAAATATCCTAACCAGGGCCACATATAGTGGGCTTAACTTCAACTGGCTTTGTTTTGCCCAAAATGTCTATTCTTTTGGTATACCAAGCGATTTGAACAGAATATCCTAACCAGGACCAAGTGTAACCAGTCAAACCAAATATCGCTTGGTTTTGCCCAAAATTTCTATTTTGTTTATATAATATGCAATACTGAATGAAATATCGTAACCAGTGCCACATATAGTGGGCTAAACTTTAACTGGCTTTATTTTCCCTAAAATGTCTATTCTTTTGGTATAATAAGACCTAACCAGGACCAGATGTAACCAGCTTTAACAAAAATCGATTGGTTGTGCCTAAACTGTCTATTTTGTATATCTAATATGAAATACTGAACGAAAAATCCTAACCAGGGGCACATCTAGTTGGCTTAACTTAAACTCGCTTGGTTTTGCCTAAATATGTATTTTGTTAGTATACTAAGCGATTTGCATAGAATATCCTAACCAGGACCAGATGTAACCAGCCAAACCAAATGTCGCTTGGTTTTTCGTAACCTGTCTATTTTGTATATCTAATATGCAATACTGAACGAAAAATCCTAACCAGGGGTACATCTAGTTGGCTTAACTTAAACTCGCCTGGTTTTGTCGTAAATATATATTTTGTTAGTATACTAAGCGATTTGCATAGAATATCCTAACCAGCACCAGATGTAACCAGCCAAACCAAATGTCGCTTGGTTTTTCGTAACCTGTCTATTTTGTATATCTAATATGCAATACTGAACGAAAAATCCTAACCAGGGCCACATATAGTGAACTAAACTTTAACTGGCTTTTTTTTTTAATGGCTTTGTTTTGCCTAATATGTATATTCTGTTAGTATACTATGCGATTTCCATAGAATATCCTAACCAGGACCAGATATAATCAGCCTAACCAAAAATCGCTTGGTTTTGCCTAAACTGTCTATTTTGTTTATAAAATATGCAATACTGAATGAAATACCCTAACCAGGGCCACATATAGTGGGCTGAACTTTAACTGGCTTTGTTTTGCCTTAAATGTATATTCTGTTAGTATACTAAGCGATTTGCATAGAATATCCTAACCAGGACCAGATATAACCAGCCTAACCAAATATCGCTTGGTTTTGCCTAAACTGTCTATTTTGTTTATACAATATGCAATACTGAATGAAATATCCTAACCAGGACCAGATTTAAACAGCTTAACCAAAAATCGCTTGGTTTTGCCTAAACTGTCTATTTTGTTTATACAATATGCAATACTGAATGAAATACCCTAACCAGGGCCACATATAGTGGGCTAAACTTTAACTGGCTTTGTTTTGCCTAAAATGTATATTCTTTTGGTATACCAAGCGATTTGAACAGAATATCCTAACCAGGACCAGATGTAACCAGCCAAACCAAATGTCGCTTGGTTTTTCGTAACCTGTCTATTTTGTATATCTAATATGCAATACTGAACGAAAAATCCTAACCAGGGGTACATCTAGTTGGCTTAACTTAAACTCGCCTGGTTTTGTCGTAAATATATATTTTGTTAGTATACCAAGCGATTTGAACAGAATATCCTAACCAGGACCAGATGTAACCAGCCAAACCAAATGTCGCTTGGTTTTTCGTAACCTGTCTATTTTGTATATCTAATATGCAATACTGAACGAAAAATCCTAACCAGGGCCACATATAGTGAACTAAACTTTAACTGGCTTTGTTTTGCCTAATATGTATATTCTGTTAGTATACTATGCGATTTCCATAGAATATCCCAACCAGGACCAGATATAACCAGCCTAACCAAAAATCGCTTGGTTTTGCCTAAACTGTCTATTTTGTTTATAAAATATGCAATACTGAATGAAATACCCTAACCAGGGCCACATACAGTGGGCTGAACTATAACTGGCTTTGTTTTGCCTAAAATGTATATTCTGTTAGTATACTATGCGATTTGTATTGAATATCATAACCAGGACCAGATGTAACCAGCCAAACTAAATGTCGCTTGGTTTTTCGTAACCTGTCTATTTTGTATATCTAATATGCAATACTGAACGAAAAATCCTAACCAGGGGTACATCTAGTTGGCTAAACTTAAACTCGCTTGGTTTTGTCGTAAAATGTATATTTTGTTAGTATACCAAGCGATTTGAACAGAATATCCTAACCAGGACCAGATGTAACCAGCCAAACCAAATGTCGCTTGGTTTTTCGTAACCTGTCTATTTTGTATATCTAATATGCAATACTGAACGAAAAATCCTAACCAGGGCCACATATAGTGAACTAAACTTTAACTGGCTTTGTTTTGCCTAATATGTATATTCTGTTAGTATACTATGCGATTTCCATAGAATATCCTAACCAGGACCAGATATAACCAGCCTAACCAAAAATCGCTTGGTTTTGCCTAAACTGTCTATTTTGTTTATAAAATATGCAATACTGAATGAAATACCCTAACCAGGGCCACATATAGTGGGCTGAACTTTAACTGGCTTTGTTTTGCCTAAAATGTATATTCTTTTGGTATACTAAGCGATTTGAACAGAATATCCTAACCAGGACCAGATGTAACCAGCCAAACCAAATGTCGCTTGGTTTTTCGTAACCTGTCTATTTTGTATATCTAATATGCAATACTGAACGAAAAATCCTAACCAGGGGTACATCTAGTTGGCTTAACTTAAACTCGCCTGGTTTTGTCGTAAATATATATTTTGTTAGTATACCAAGCGATTTGAACAGAATATCCTAACCAGGACCAGATGTAACCAGCCAAACCAAATGTCGCTTGGTTTTTCGTAACCTGTCTATTTTGTATATCTAATATGCAATACTGAACGAAAAATCCTAACCAGGGCCACATATAGTGAACTAAACTTTAACTGGCTTTGTTTTGCCTAATATGTATATTCTGTTAGTATACTATGCGATTTCCATAGAATATCCCAACCAGGACCAGATATAACCAGCCTAACCAAAAATCGCTTGGTTTTGCCTAAACTGTCTATTTTGTTTATAAAATATGCAATACTGAATGAAATACCCTAACCAGGGCCACATACAGTGGGCTGAACTATAACTGGCTTTGTTTTGCCTAAAATGTATATTCTGTTAGTATACTATGCGATTTGTATTGAATATCATAACCAGGACCAGATGTAACCAGCCAAACCAAATATCCCTTGGTTTTGACTAACCTGTCTATTTTGTATATCTAATATGCAATACTGAATGAAATAACATAACTAGGGCAACATATATTTTGCTAAACTTAAACTCGCTTGGTTTTGCCTTAAATGTCTATTCTTTTGGTATAAGAAGCGATTTGAACAGAATATCCTAACCAGGACCAGATTTAACCAGCTTAATCAAAAATCGCTTGGTTGTGTCTAAACTGTCTATTTTGTATATCTAATATGCAATACTGAACGAAATATCCTAACCAGGTCCACATATAGTGGGCTAAACTTTAACTGGCTTTGTTTTTCCCAAAATGTCTATTCTAATGGTATACCAAGCGAATTGAACAGAATATCCTAACCAGGACCAAGTGTAACCAGCTTAAACAAAAATCGCTTGGTTGCGTCTAAATGTTCTATTTTGTTTGTATAATATGCAATACTGAATGAAATATCCTAACCAGGACCAGATGTAACCAGCTTAACCAAAAATCGCTTGGTTTTGCCTAACCAGTCTATTTTGTATATATAATATGCAATACTGAATTAAATAACATAGCTAGGGCCACATATATTTGGCTAAACTTAAACTCGCTTGGTTTTGCCTTAAATGTCTATTCTTTTGGTATAATAAGCGATTTGAACAGAATATCCTAACCAGGACCAGATGTAACCAGCCAAACCAAATGTCGCTTGGTTTTTCGTAACCTGTCTATTTTGTATATCTAATATGCAATACTGAACGAAAAATCCTAACCAGGGGTACATCTAGTTGGCTTAACTTAAACTCGCCTGGTTTTGTCGTAAATATATATTTTGTTAGTATACTAAGCGATTTGCATAGAATATCCTAACCAGCACCAGATGTAACCAGCCAAACCAAATGTCGCTTGGTTGTGCCTAAACTGTCTATTTTGTATATCTAATATGAAATACTGAACGAAAAATCCTAACCAGGGGTACATCTAGTTGGCTTAACTTAAACTCGCCTGGTTTTGCGTAAATATATATTTTGTTAGTATACTAAGCGATTTGCATAGAATATCCTAACCAGCACCAGATGTAACCAGCCAAACCAAATGTCGCTTGGTTTTTCGTAACCTGTCTATTTTGTATATCTAATATGCAATACTGAACGAAAAATCCTAACCAGGGCCACATATAGTGAACTAAACTTTAACTGGCTTTGTTTTGCCTAATATGTATATTCTGTTAGTATACTATGCGATTTCCATAGAATATCCCAACCAGGACCAGATATAACCAGCCTAACCAAAAATCGCTTGGTTTTGCCTAAACTGTCTATTTTGTTTATAAAATATGCAATACTGAATGAAATACCCTAACCAGGGCCACATATAGTGAACTAAACTTTAACTGGCTTTGTTTTGACTAAAATGTATATTCTTTTGGTATACCAAGCGATTTGAACAGAATATCCTAACCAGGACCAAGTGTAACCAGCTTAAACAAAAATCGCTTGGTTGTGTCTAAACTGTCTATTTTGTATATCTAATATGCAATACTGAACGAAATATCCTAACCAGGGCCACATATAGTGAACTAAACTTTAACTGACTTTGTTTTGCCTAATATGTATATTCTGTTAGTATACTATGCGATTTCCATAGAATATCCCAACCAGGACCAGATATAACCAGCCTAACCAAAAATCGCTTGGTTTTGCCTAAACTGTCTATTTTGTTTATAAAATATGCAATACTGAATGATATACCCTAACCAGGTCCACATATAGTGGGCTGAACTTTAACTGGCTTTGTTTTGCCTTAAATGTATATTCTGTTAGTATTCTATGCGATTTGCATAAAATATCCTAACCCGGACCAGATATAACCAGCCTAACCAAATATCGCTTAGTTTTGCCTAAACTGTCTATTTTGTTTATACAATATGCAATACTGAATGAAATATCCTAACCAGGACCAGATTTAAACAGCTTAACCAAAAATCGCTTGGTTTTGCCTAAACTGTCTATTTTGTTTATACAATATGCAATACTGAATGAAATACCCTAACCAGGGCCACATATAGTGGGCTAAACTTTAACTGGCTTTGTTTTGACTAAAATGTATATTCTTTTGGTATACCAAGCGATTTGAACAGAATATCCTAACCAGGACCAGATGTAACCAGCCAAACTAAATGTCGCTTGGTTTTTCGTAACCTGTCTATTTTGTATATCTAATATGCAATACTGAACGAAAAATCCTAACCAGGGGTACATCTAGTTGGCTTAACTTAAACTCGCCTGGTTTTGTCGTAAATATATATTTTGTTAGTATACCAAGCGATTTGAACAGAATATCCTAACCAGGACCAGATGTAACCAGCCAAACCAAATGTCGCTTGGTTTTTCGTAACCTGTCTATTTTGTATATCTAATATGCAATACTGAACGAAAAATCCTAACCAGGGCCACATATAGTGAACTAAACTTTAACTGGCTTTGTTTTTGCCTAATATGTATATTCTGTTAGTATACTATGCGATTTCCATAGAATATCCCAACCAGGACCAGATATAACCAGCCTAACCAAAAATCGCTTGGTTTTGCCTAAACTGTCTATTTTGTTTATAAAATATGCAATACTGAATGAAATACCCTAACCAGGGCCACATACAGTGGGCTGAACTATAACTGGCTTTGTTTTGCCTAAAATGTATATTCTGTTAGTATACTATGCGATTTGTATTGAATATCATAACCAGGACCAGATGTAACCAGCCAAACCAAATATCGCTTGGTTTTTCCTAACCTGTCTATTTTGTATATCTAATATGCAATACTGAACGAAAAATACTAACCAGGGCCACATATAGTTGGCTAAACTTAAACTCGCTTGGTTTTGCCTTAAATGTATATTCTGTTAGTATACTATGCGATTTGTATTGAATATCATAACCAGGACCAGATGTAACCAGCCAAACTAAATGTCGCTTGGTTTTTCGTAACCTGTCTATTTTGTATATCTAATATGCAATACTGAACGAAAAATCCTAACCAGGGGTACATCTAGTTGGCTTAACTTAAACTCGCCTGGTTTTGTCGTAAATATATATTTTGTTAGTATACTAAGCGATTTGCATAGAATATCCTAACCAGCACCAGATGTAACCAGCCAAACCAAATATCGCTTGGTTTTTCCTAACCTGTCTATTTTGTATATCTAATATGCAATACTGAACGAAAAAATCCTAACCAGGGCCACATATAGTGGGCTAAACTTTAACTGGCTTTGTTTTGCCTAAAATGTATATTCTGTTAGTATACTAAGCGATTTGCACAGAATATCATAACCAGGACCAGATATAACCAGCCTAACCAAAAATCGCTTGGTTTTGCCTAAACTGTCTATTTTGTTTATACAATATGCAATACTGAATGAAATATCCTAACCAGGGCCACATATAGTGGGCTGAACTTTAACTGGCTTTGTTTTGCCTTAAATGTATATTCTGTTAGTATACTATGCGATTTGCATAGAATATCCTAACCAGGACCAGATATAACCAGCCTAACCAAAAATCGCTTGGTTTTGCCTAAACTGTCTATTTTGTTTATACAATATGCAATACTGAATGAAATATCCTAACCAGGACCAGATTTAAACAGCTTAACCAAAAATCGCTTGGTTTTGCCTAAACTGTCTATTTTGTTTATACAATATGCAATACTGAATGAAATACCCTAACCAGGGCCACATATAGTGGGCTAAACTTTAACTGGCTTTGTTTTGCCTAAAATGTATATTCTTTTGGTATACCAAGCGATTTGAACAGAATATCCTAACCAGGACCAGATGTAACCAGCCAAACCAAATGTCGCTTGGTTTTTCGTAACCTGTCTATTTTGTATATCTAATATGCAATACTGAACGAAAAATCCTAACCAGGGGTACATCTAGTTGGCTTAACTTAAACTCGCCTGGTTTTGTCGTAAATATATATTTTGTTAGTATACTAAGCGATTTGAACAGAATATCCTAACCAGGACCAGATGTAACCAGCCAAACCAAATGTCGCTTGGTTTTTCGTAACCTGTCTATTTTGTATATCTAATATGCAATACTGAACGAAAAATCCTAACCAGGGGTACATCTAGTTGGCTTAACTTAAACTCGCCTGGTTTTGTCGTAAATGTATATTTTGTTAGTATACTAAGCGATTTGCATAGAATATCCTAACCAGCACCAGATGTAACCAGCCAAACCAAATATCGCTTGGTTTTGCCTAAACTGTCTATTTTGTTTATACAATATGCAATACTGAATGAAAAATCTATCATATAGTGGGAACTTAACTTTAACTGGCTTTGTTTTGCCTAATATGTATATTCTGTTAGTATACTATCGATTTCATAGAATATCCTAACCAGGACCAGATATAATCAGCCTAACCAAAAATCGAATGGTTTTGCCTAAACTGTCTATTTTGTTTATAAAATATGCAATACTGAATGAAATACCCTAACCAGGGCCACATACAGTGGGCTAAACTTTAACTGGCTTTGTTTTGCCTAAAATGTATATTCTGTTAGTATACTATGCGATTTGTATTGAATAGAATATCCTAACCAGGACCAGATGTAACCAGCCAAACCAAATATCGCTTGGTTTTGCCTAACCTGTCTATTTTGTATATCTAATATGCAATACTGAACGAAATATCCTAACCAGGTCCACATATATTTATCTAAACTTAAACTCGCTTGGTTTTGCCTTAAATGTCTATTCTTTTGGTATAATGAGCGATTTGAACAGAATATCCTAACCAGGACCAGATGTAACCAGCCAAACCAAAAATCGCTTGGTTTTTTCTAAACTGTCTATTTTGTATATCTAATATGCAATACTGAACGAAATATCCTAACCAGGGTCACATATAGTTGGCTTAACTTTAAACTCGCCTGGTTTTGTCGTAAATGTATATTTTGTTAGTATACTAAGCGATTTGCATAGAATATCCTAACCAGCACCAGATGTAACCAGCCAAACCAAATATCGCTTGGTTTTGCGTAACCTGTCTATTTTGTATATCTAATATGCAATACTGAACGAAAAATCCTAACCAGGGCCACATATAGTGAACTAAACTTTAACTGGCTTTGTTTTGCCTTAAATGTATATTCTGTTAGTATACTATGCGATTTGCATAGAATATCCTAACCAGGACCAGATATAACCAGCCTAACCAAAAATCGCTTGGTTTTGCCTAAACTGTCTATTTTGTTTATATAATATGCAATACTGAATGAAATACCCTAACCAGGGCCACATATAGTGGGCTGAACTTTAACTGGCTTTGTTTTGCCTTAAATGTATATTCTGTTAGTATACTATGCGATTTGCATAGAATATCCTAACCAGCACCAGATGTAACCAGCCAAACCAAATATCGCTTAGTTTTGCCTAAACTGTCTATTTTGTTTATACAATATGCAATACTGAATGAAATATCCTAACCAGGACCAGATTTAAACAGCTTAACCAAAAATCGCTTGGTTTTGCCTAAACTGTCTATTTTGTTTATACAATATGCAATACTGAATGAAATACCCTAACCAGGGCCACATATAGTGGGCTAAACTTTAACTGGCTTTGTTTTGCCTAAAATGTATATTCTTTTGGTATACCAAGCGATTTGAACAGAATATCCTAACCAGGACCAGATGTAACCAGCCAAACTAAATGTCGCTTGGTTTTTCGTAACCTGTCTATTTTGTATATCTAATATGCAATACTGAACGAAAAATCCTAACCAGGGGCTACATCTAGTTGGCTTAACTTAAACTCGCCTGGTTTTGTCGTAAATATATATTTTGTTAGTATACCAAGCGATTTGAACAGAATATCCTAACCAGGACCAGATGTAACCAGCCAAACCAAATGTCGCTTGGTTTTTCGTAACCTGTCTATTTTGTATATCTAATATGCAATACTGAACGAAAAATCCTAACCAGGGCCACATATAGTGAACTAAACTTTAACTGGCTTTGTTTTGCCTAATATGTATATTCTGTTAGTATACTATGCGATTTCCATAGAATATCCTAACCAGGACCAGATATAACCAGCCTAACCAAAAATCGCTTGGTTTTGCCTAAACTGTCTATTTTGTTTATAAAATATGCAATACTGAATGAAATACCCTAACCAGGGCCACATACAGTGGGCTGAACTATAACTGGCTTTGTTTTGCCTAAAATGTATATTCTGTTAGTATACTATGCGATTTGTATTGAATATCATAACCAGGACCAGATGTAACCAGCCAAACCAAATATCCCTTGGTTTTGACTAACCTGTCTATTTTGTATATCTAATATGCAATACTGAATGAAATAACATAACTAGGGCAACATATATTTTGCTAAACTTAAACTCGCTTGGTTTTGCCTTAAATGTCTATTCTTTTGGTATAAGAAGCGATTTGAACAGAATATCCTAACCAGGACCAGATTTAACCAGCTTAATCAAAAATCGCTTGGTTGTGTCTAAACTGTCTATTTTGTATATCTAATATGCAATACTGAACGAAATATCCTAACCAGGTCCACATATAGTGGGCTAAACTTTAACTGGCTTTGTTTTTCCCAAAATGTCTATTCTAATGGTATACCAAGCGAATTGAACAGAATATCCTAACCAGGACCAAGTGTAACCAGCTTAAACAAAAATCGCTTGGTTGCGTCTAAATGTTCTATTTTGTTTATATAATATGCAATACTGAATGAAATATCCTAACCAGGACCAGATGTAACCAGCTTAACCAAAAATCGCTTGGTTTTGCCTAACCTGTCTATTTTGTATATATAATATGCAATACTGAATTAAATAACATAGCTAGGGCCACATATATTTGGCTAAACTTAAACTCGCTTGGTTTTGCCTTAAATGTCTATTCTTTTGGTATAATAAGCGATTTGAACAGAATATCCTAACCAGGACCAGATGTAACCAGCCAAACCAAATGTCGCTTGGTTGTGCCTAAACTGTCTATTTTGTATATCTAATATGAAATACTGAACGAAAAATCCTAACCAGGGCCACATACAGTGGGCTGAACTATAACTGGCTTTGTTTTGCCTAAAATGTATATTCTGTTAGTATACTATGCGATTTGCATAGAATATCCTAACCAGGACCAGATGTAACCAGCCAAACCAAATATCGCTTGGTTTTGCGTAACCTGTCTATTTTGTATATCTAATATGCAATACTGAACGAAAAATCCTAACCAGGGGTCACATCTAGTTGGCTTAACTTAAACTCGCCTGGTTTTGTCGTAAATGTATATTTTGTTAGTATACCAAGCGATTTGAACAGAATATCCTAACCAGGACCAGATGTAACCAGCCAAACCAAAAATCGCTTGGTTTTGTAACCTGTCTATTTTGTATATCTAATATGCAATACTGAACGAAAAATCCTAAAGGTACATAGTTGGCTTAACTTAAACTCGCCTGGTTTTGTCTTATATAATATATTTTGTTAGTATACTAAGCGATTTGCATAGAATATCCTAACCAGGACCAGATGTAACCAGCCAAACCAAAAATCGCTTGGTTTTGCCTAAACCTGTCTATTTTGTTTATATAATATGCAATACTGAATGAAATATCCTAACCAGGGCCACATATAGTGGGCTTAACTTTAACTGGCTTTGTTTTGCCTAAAATGTATATTCTGTTAGTATACTATGCGATTTGCATAGAATATCCCTAACCAGGACCAGATATAACCAGCCTAACCAAAAATCGCTTGGTTTTGCCTAAACTGTCTATTTTGTTTATAAAATATGCAATACTGA
>JAEIGF010000443.1:0-44048 GCA_018903485.1 Drosophila littoralis
GATATTTCTGGTGTGCCTAAGATGCACATAAAGAAATCACACGTAGTGGTTCGGTTAAACGTTTAATAGAAACTTCAAAGCATGAGTACAAAAATCTGAACAAGTACTCAATTACAGAATGAGTACTATGCTGATACAATGTTGCCAGATTATAAAGAAGCTTAACAGCTTATTGTAACTATTTTAACACTTCTTCTTAATCTAATTATAATCAGTTGCAAAAAAACAAATTTAATTCAATCCAAGTGTTTTTACAAAGCGTACGTGCTTTTGCTTACTTAAACATTTTGTTAGTATATCTGCAACATTATTATTTGTAGATACGTATTCTAATGCAATATCATTACATTGTACCTTTTCAAGTATAAAATGATACCTTATGTCTATGTGCTTAGTGCGCTTATGATGGACTGGATTTTGCGCAATATGTTGCGCGCTTAGGTTGTCGCCACGGCTCTGTAGCCTTTGACCATCCCATCTCACTAAGTAGCCTGCGTAGATAAACTGCTTCTTTGGCAGCCATGGACAAAAAAATATATTCTCTTCCTGTAAAATGCTGCTCAATGCGACAACGCTTTGCTTTGATGAAGTCCAAGAGAACGCACTGCCTGCCGGGAAAAAATGCGTAGCCACTATAGGATCTCCTGTCCAGCCGATCGTTGCCCCAATCTGCATCTGCATAGCCTTTTGGTGGTTTGCCATTTTTACGGTATACTAATTTCATATTCTTTGTATCCGCAAGATATCTTAGAATGTGCTATGCTGCAGACTGGTGTTCTGCATGAGGATTACCATTTCTTTGTGATAATTTGTTTACAGCATGCAAAATGTCTGGTCGGCTCAAAACTGCTAAGTATATAAGCGAACCAATTAATGACTGATATTGCGTTATATTTACCTTTACACAAGTATCGTCGTTGCAGTCCACTTGAAAACCTGGGTCAAGAGGTGTGCTTGCTGGACGGCAATTGCTCATGCCATACTTGTCCAATAGGCCTTGAATGTGCGTTTTCTGGCACAGCGAAACGGAGCCTCGATCGCCGTCGCGTTGGATTTCCATGCCTAGGAAATAGCTAATGGGGCCTCCATCGTGCATTTTAAAATGCGATGCAATCTTCTTCTTAATCACGGCTATGTCTTCTTCGCTGGGACACATTATGATTAAATCGTCGACGTAGACAGCGATGTAGCTGAATTGTTGTTGCTTTTGCTTGACGTATAAGCATGTTTCATTTTTGCATCTTTTAAAATCCATGCTTCTTAATACCTTATCGAGCGTATTGTTCCAAACTCGTCCGGATTGTTTAAGTCCGTAAAGTGCCTTTTCTAGTTTGAGGACTTTATTTGGGTGCTGCTTGTCAATAAAATTCGGCGGTTGTTTCATGTACACAGTTTCATTAAGCTTACTATTTAAATATGCGTTTGAAATGTCGACCTGATGCATATACAGCTCTTTTTCGGCAGCTATTGCGAATAACATGCGAATGGTTTCATATCGAATTACGGGAGAAAACGTTTCCCAGTAATTGACACCAAATTGTTGCCCACAACCTTGTGCAACTAGTCGAGACTTAAATTTTTCAATATTACCATCTTTATCTCTCTCGATTCGGTAAACCCATTTTGAACCAATGGCCTTTTGTCCAGGAGGTAGCTCACACACTGACCATGTCTCATTTGCTTGTAGAGCGTCGTACTCTATTTGCATAGACTTTTCCCAATCCTGCGCATCATCAATCAATTGGTACTGCTTTCTGGGCCTGTCTGGCTGACCTGTACGTATGATTTTTGGCCTGCCACGCCCATGTTGTACTACAGCTTCAACTTTGGCACCGCTACTTGGTCGTTGTCGTCATCGTTGCTCTCTTCTTCTGGATCGCTTGCGCTCACAAAATCCTCCTCTTCTTCTTCATTTGAGTCACTGTTGTACTCTTGCAGCTCGGCAGGTTGCTCTGGGTGGTTTATTGCAACCTCATGATTTGACTCAAACGGGATAATGTACGTCGTGAAGGTGTTTCTGTCTGAAATACTGCATGCATCAGTTATTGCTATGTCAAACTCACCTTCAATGAATTTGACATCCCTTCTTTCAATAACTGTTCGCTTCTCGCGATCATATAGGCGGTATGCCTTTGCTGTAAAGGAGTAACCAACAAAATGTACTCCTTGCCCTTTGCTTGGAGCTTGCTTTTCTGACTTTGTCGAGTGCAAATGCCCGCGAGCCAAATACTCTCAAGTGCTGTACTGATGGCTTGCGATCCTTCCATACCTCAAATGGTGTGCTTCCATTTAATGCTTTTGTGGGACATCTGTTGCGGAAGGCACGCCGTATGCATAGCAGCCAACATGAGCTACTCAAAAATCAAAACTAAATACAAGGATTCCAAAAGAACAATTAACAAATTCCAGCTAACATTGTACCCTGAAGACGGTTTGCCGATGTGCAACCAAAATATATCGGAAACAAAAATTAAATGAAATTTTTTTTATACAAACCCGGACCTCGAGCCAGCCAACGAATATTCAAAAATATGGAAAGGTCGCGAAAGCCATCAATAAATATCAACGGAAGCACGCCGTATGCATAGCAGCCAACATGAGCTTCGCAAAAATCAAAACTAAATACAAGGATTCCAAAAGAACAATTAACAAATTCCAGCTAACATTGTGGCATGAAGACGGATTGCCGATGTGCAACCGAAATAAATCGGAAACAAAAATTAAATAAAATTGTTTTAATGTTTGTTTTTACAAACCCGGACCTCGAGCAAGCCAACGAATATTCTAAAATATGGAAAGGTCGCCAAAACCATCAATAAATATCAACGGAAGGCACGCCGTATGCATAGCAGCCAACATGAGCTACGCAAAAATCAAAACTAAATACAAGGATTCCAAAAGAAACAAATATGAAATGAAATTTTTTTTTACAAACCCGTACCTCGTGCCATTTAACGAATATTCTGAAATATGGAAAGGTCTCCAAAACCAACAATAAATATCAACGGAAGGCACGCCGTATGCATAGCAGCCAACATGAGCTTCGCAAAAATCAAAACTAAATACAAGGATTCCAAAAGAACAATTAACAAATTCCAGCTAACATTGTGCCCTGAAGACGGTTTGCCGATGTGTAACCGAAATATATTGTAATATAATTTATTACAATATTATAAAAAGGTTAATTTAAACACGTCTGTGCTGGTTAGTTTGTTTTATAAGAATGATTTTATTCTGAGTCAATATAATACTCTTAGCCTATGGATACATGTATATACTTATACTGTTATTGGTTAACATCTACAAAGAGAGGGAGAGTGAGTAGCTCGCTTATGTCAGTATTAGTGAGCATATATATTGCTCACGGAATGCGCTCAGGCGGAGCGTGGGATCTGCAGCGTAAGCATAAACGGTCAGCTAGTGAGGCTGGTGAACCGCGCTGCGTAATACGAGACCGAGCCAATACATAAAGTGGCTCTGGGCTTGTTTACTATATTATTGTTATTGTATGCAACAAAGTGCTGCATACTTTATATTTAAGTACAGGGTATTCTGTGCGGGCATATACGCACTTCACCTCCCCTTTTTAGGAGAATAACGTAATATAATGTAGTTGTTCAATTAATATATATATATATATTTTTGTATCGATAAATTTAATTTTATTATTTTTTTTTTTTTGTGTATTATTCAACTGTTTATATTCATAACCGCTAAAAATGTAATATGTTCTATGCTCGAGCTAAGCTAAGTTTTGAAAAATTTTAACCTTTTCTTATTTACTACTTTGGGTTTCCTTTTTCCTACATCTATTTTTATGTTGTTTCTATCTTCTTTGCTTATTACTTTTTAAGGGCCTAGGTATTTATTTTCTAACTTATGCGCTGTATCGTTCTTTAGTAGAACTAAATTTCCTATTTCTAGTTCTATTTCATTTAGTTTTTTATCGTATTCTATCTTTCTTTTTCTTTTTCTAAATCTACTAGAGTTTTTACTCTTTTATAAGCTATTTCTAACCTAAACTTAAATTCTTTTTGCGTAGTCGTCTATGTTATATATAGGGTCAATTCTAGTTTGGTTATTAAATTCTATGAACTGTCTTGGTAATCTACCATAAACAAGTTCGTATGGACAGTATCCATGTACTGTCGATGGTGTAGTGCTGAAACAATATGTGAAATAATTCAACCAACTGTCCCAATCGTCTTTGTCAATCGAAATATATGAGCGAATAAATTCGTTAAATGTTCGATGACTTCTTTCTACTGTTCCTAATGTCTGGTGATGATGTGCTGTCGATTGTATATTACTTATATTCATATACTTGCACAGGTAATTTATTAGCGAATTTTTGTATTCAGTACCCATGTCCGTTTTGAACGTCTTCATAGGACCGTACTTGAGTACAAAAGATTCAAATATTGCAGTGTCAAATGCAGTATTTGAAGTATTTGTTAATATCATTGGGGCTTTAGTATGTGTTGTTGTTTTTGCTAATTGGCATTTCGCACAAGTTTTCACATACTTTGTAATAGTCTTAGTCATTTGGGGCCAGTAATAGTATTTTCTTAATTTTAAACAAGGTGCGATCCCTTCTATAGGATCATCATGATATTTCGAAAGTATTGATTGTTTTTAAATTGTTCAGGGAAATTTAATTTATTTATGACTTCATCTGTTCTATTGCCTGTATTTATTTTATTTATTTTGATGTCATATTGTTGTAACGACTCAAATTTTACTTCGGGGTTTTGAATTTTTATATGTTTACTATTTGTATTTAAAATACGGACTATTGCGCTATTACTTTTTACGATACTGTTTGCTATTATTACCCCAGGGTGTATTTCTTGGTTTGGTATAAGAACTGTATCTTCATTTGTCGGAAGCGTAATTTTTCTTATAACTTCTGATCCAGCTGGTAACAATATTGAGTTATCAATATCATTATGTAATAGCGGTACATGTATTTGATAATTAAGTGATTCTGGTTTCATGATGAGTTCATCATGTTGGTAATCTATTATGCAATTGAATTTTCTGATGAAGTCTAGTCCAAGAATTCCATCGCAAGGTATGGGAAATTCATTGTGGACTATTTGGAAATTGTGACTGATTACGAAGTAATCGAAAAGTAGATCAATTGTGGATTGTCCAATTGACTCTATTGTTCCCTGTCCAATTCCTGTTATACTTGTTTTATAGTTTTGATTTACATTTGAATCTGTTTTATTGTTCTTTAAAATTGAGACATTTGCTCCTGTATCTACTAGCAGAGTCAATGGTATATTATTTTTCCTATTGTATATTTTGATGAGACTACTGAGACTTAGATTTATATGATACATTTTTACTACTCGTTGTTCAATGGGGTTTGTTGGTTTTCCGAGTTGCCGAGTTGTGTAACTCGGATCTGGTTTTGCTGTCTGGGTCCTCTGTTTGAGCCGCCTCTATATGAGCCGCCTCGAGGATTGCCTCTGTTATCATTGTTTCTATTACCATTATTATTATTTCTGTAGCCGCCTCTGTTGTATGGTCGGCCTCTATAATTACCTCTTCCGCGGTTTCCACCACTAGGATAGTAATTCTGGTAATAAAGGACAGTATTGGTTTGTCCGGTTGCTTCTGTGCAACTATCGACAAATTTGGATATGGCATCATTCATGTTATTGAATGTGCCTGCCTGCATGATAAGTTTTACCTTATCTATAGCGCAGTTCTTGGTCATGGATTTTACTGCTTGGACTGTACTGTATTTATTGGCCAATTCTGGTGTTAAACCATCGTTTATAAAAGCTCCTTCTAAAGCTTTTGTTAACTGCTCAACCTCTTGAGTGTACTGGTTGGCAGTTTTGCTTTTTGTTGCAAGTTAAGTAATTTGGCTGACAATACTTCAACTGATTCGCCTCTTACTGCGCTTGATAATTTTGCAATGATTTGAGCGATTGTTTGCTCATTGCTTATCAAGTTTCTTGCATGGCCTTTTAGTTTTGTCTTTATAAGACTGACAGCTGTTGCTTCATGATCTTCTTTTAGTGAGTCTATAAGACTCAAAGCATCTTTGAAACTTTGTAAGTTTTCTGCCTTTCCATCAAACTCTGGCAAGAGTGATGAGGCTAGTTTGAGAAAACTTATAGCTGTTTGGGCCATGGTGTTGTCAATTGATTGGGTATTGATTTCAGAATCTGATGGTTTAGTATCAGCTGACAATGAAGGTTGTTTCTCGTCGAATGACGCTGAAGTGTTAAGAGAATTTGGAAGAAATATTGTTATATTATGCCTTTCCGAAATGCATCTAATGTTTTCTCTCAACGTGCTTAATACATCAGCTGTCTGTGTTAAATGCAAATCTTTTAATTTTGTTGCATTGTCACATATAAGTTGACGGCAGATATTGTAGGAATCTACAAGAATTTTAACGTGTTTTAACTTTGTCTCGTTTGAGACTGGTGCGCTTTTGTTAAGGCACTTGAAAGATTTATTAAATTCCTCACGTTGTTCCCTTAAGAATAGTAACGATTTGTTTCCATTCCATTTATGACACGTTTTTAGTGTCGACGATTACGAAGTTAATATGGGCTCATCTCTATAAGCGTTTTGAGTGCGTACTATATCTGGCATATCCTCAAATTGGTATTTAAGCGGCAGCTTAGACTGCTTGATTCTAAGTCGTAGGCTTGACTCAATACGCTTCCTTTTAGTGTTTTTATGCAGAAGATAAATCTTCAGAAGGAATGTTTCATATTGAAGTTATTGCAATTGAGTATTGTTAGCAGTATATTTGTTAATTGAGGTGTGGGTGTTCCTTAAAATAGGGATCTCACTATCGTTAACCTATCTTATTGGCTATCATCTGCCTTTGATCTTGTTTCCATTTTCTATCTATTGTTAAGTTTGATTTTTACTATTATTTGATCTTATTTTTTCAATTTTTGGAGTGCTCATACAAATACGAAATGTACATGTCTAATTTTATCCGTCATTGTTATCTTTAGATTACTTTAAAACTTTTTTAAGTTTGTAATTTTTAAAATTTTATTCAAATTATAGGTTACTATCTTTTACAATCTTTACAATTAATACTACCTAGCGTTTGCATGGCTTTAGTTTATAGCATTAATTTAATTGGCGTGAGGTGCTTCCGGTCAATTTTATTAGTTTTTTTTAATTTTTTTTTTGTATAATTTTATAAAGTAATTTAGGAAAAGGAATTTATAACTGGCATGGTTGGCTGTTTTATCTTATATCAGTTAAGCGTCGCCGGATGTGGTACGTAGAAGCCTCGCATTTTAGTACGTTAAAGGCGGCCTGCCCTTCACGCTTGTTGAGTTTATATTTAAGTGCCGTTTGTCCTGGGCCTTTGAGCCTCATGGTGCGGTGCACCGGTGTTTCTCGGTAATTTCGAGATTCATGGTTTTCCTCCTGGCGCATGTAGCTTGACAAAATGCTCTTTTCAATGGCCCTGGGCAATCTCTCTTAGTTTTCTTTTTTTTTTTTGGTAGTTCCTTGGGGGGAGGAGGTCCGTTGTTTTACTTAAATTCAGTTTAATTTTCTTTATTTCATGAGTGAGCTGGAGTCCTATTGGCTTTTTGCTTAAGGCTTGACTTAAGAAAGTCAAGCTCTTCTTGTCATTTTTGGCCAGTTGCCCAGGGGGTGGAGTTTAATTTGCAAATAGCAGCCACTTTATGTGCGCTATTCTTTTCTTCAGTTTCTTTTGCACTCCCCCACGGTTAGCCATAACTCCCTCTCTACTCACTCAGTTTTTCCACTTGTTTCTTTTTTCAATTGCTGTTGGTGTTGTTGTTATTGTTAATCCAGTTCAAGATTGATGAAGTGATGGCAGGTTTCCGAACATTGCAAGTTTTCCGAAGATTGCAACTGTCACGGTCGCCATGTAATATAATTTATTACAATATTATAAAAAGGTTAATTTAAACACGTCTGTGCTGGTTAGTTTGTTTTATAAGAATGATTTTATTCTGTTTTAATATATATGCTCTTAGCCTATGGATACATGTTTATACTTATGCTGTTATTGGTTAACAGCTACAAAGAGAGGGAGAGTGAGTAGCTCGCATATGCCAGTATTAGTGAGCATATATAATGCTCACGGAATGCGCTCAGACGGAGCGTGGGATCTGCAGCGTAAGCATAAACGGTCAGCTAGTGAGGCTAGTGAACCGCGCTGCGTAATACGAGACCGAGCCAATACATAAAGTGGCTCTGGGCTTGTTTACTATATTATTGTTATTGTATGCAACAAAGAGCTGCATACTTTATATTTAAGTACAGGGTATTCTGTACGGGCATATACGCACTACAATATCGGAAACAAAAATTAAATGAAATTTTTTTTTACAAACCCGGACCTCGAGCCAGCTAACGAATATTCAAAAATATGGAAAGGTCGCGAAAACTTAATCAATGAAATATCAACGGAAGGCACGCCGTATGCATCGTATCAAGCTATGAGCTTCGCAAAAATCAAAACTAAATACAAGGATTCCAAATGAACAATTAACAAATTCCAGCTAACATTGTGCCATGAAGACGATTCTTGCCGATGTGCAACCGAAATATATCGGAAACAAAACTTAAATAAAATTGTTTTAATGTTTGTTTTTACAAACCCGGACCTCGAGTCAGCCAACGAATATTCTAAAATATGGAAAGGTCGCCAAAACCATCAATAAATATCAACGGAAGGCACGTATGCATAGCAGCCAACATGAGCTTCGCAAAAATCAAAACTAAATACAAGGATCCCAAAAGAACAATTAAACAATTCCAGCTAACATTGTGCAAAAATTAAATAAAATTGTTTTAATGTTTGTTTTTACAAACCCGGACCTCGAGCCAGCCAACGAATATTCTAAAATATGGAAAGGTCGCCAAATCCATCAATAAATATCAACGGAAGGCACGCCGTATGCATAGCAGCCAACATGAGCTACGCAAAAATCAAAACTAAATACAAGGATTCCAAAAGAACAATTAACAAATTCCAGCTAACATTGTGCCCTGAAGACGGTTTGCCGATGTGCAACCGAAATATATCGGAAACAAAAATTAAATAAAATTGTTTTAATGTTTGTTTTTACAAACCCGGACCTCGAGCCAGCCAACGAATATTCTAAAATATGGAAAGGTCGCCAAAACCATCAATAAATATCAACGGAAGGCACGCCGTATGCACAGCAGCCAACATGAGCTACGCAAAAATCAAAACTAAATACAAGGATTCCAAAAGAACAATAAACAAATTTCAGCTAACATTGTGCCATGAAGACGATTTTCCGATGTGTAACCGAAATATATCGGAAACAAAAATTAAATGAAATTGTTTTAATGTTTTTTTTACAAACCCGGACCTCGAGCCAGCTAACGAATATTCAAAAATATGGAAAGGTCGCCAAAACCATCAATAAATATCAACGGAAGGCACGCCGTATGCATAGCAGCCAACATGAGCTTCGCAAAAATCAAAACTAAATACAAGGATTCCAAAAGAACAATAAACAAATTTCAGCTAACATTGTGCCATGAAGACGGTTTGCCGATGTGCAACCGAACTATATCGGCAACAAAAATTAAATAAAATTGTTTTAATGTTTGTTTTTACAAACCCGGACCTCGAGCCAGCCAACGAATATTCTAAAATATGGAAAGGTCGCCAAAACCATCAATAAATATCAACGGAAGGCACGCCGTATGCATAGCAGCCAACATGAGCTACGCAAAAATCAAAACTAAATACAAGGATTCCAAAAGAACAAGGAACAAATTCCAGCTAACATTGTGCCCTGAAGACGGTTTGCCGATGTGCAACCGAAATATATCGGAAACAAAAATTAAATAAAATTGTTTTAAGGTTTGTTTTTAAAACCGGCTTCGAGCCATGCCAACGAAGATTCTAAAAAATATGGAAAGGTCCCAAAACCTATCAATAAATGCCGAGAAAATGGTAAAGCGCGCCAGTTTGGTCATAGCAGCCAACTTGAGCTACGCAAAAATCAAAACTAAAAAAGGCTTCCAAAAGAACAATTAATCAAATTCCAGTAACATGTAAATGAAGACGGTTTGCCGATGTGCAACCGAAATATATGGGAGCAAAGTGAAATCGTTTTAAATGTCCGTGTTTAATACACGGACCTCGAGCCAAAACATGAAAAACAAAAATGCTCCATACAAAAACTTAATAATATGATATAGTGGTCCGATCTTAATAGGTTTTGATATATGAGGGCATAGGTTAAAACTAATAAATGCCGAGTTTGGTCAAGATATCTTGATAAACAAAATGTTTTTTCATACAAGATCCTACGAATATTCTAAATATGGAAGGTCAGAAACATCGTTCTTATGGCAGCTATACGATATAGTGGTCCGATCTTAATAGGATTTCGCCTATATATGGAGTATAGCTAATACTAATAAATACCGAGTTTGGTCAAGATATCAAAATTGAAAAACAAAATGTTTTTTCATACAAAAACTTAATTTTCGACCGATCGTTCCTATGGCAGCTATATGATATAGTGGTCCGATCTTAATAGGATTTTACATATATATGAGGAGCATAGTTAAACTAATAAATGCCGAGTTTGGTCAAGATATCTTGAAAAACAAAATGTTTTTTCATACAAGAATTATATTTTCGACCGATCGTTCCTATGGCAGCAGCTATATGATATAGTGGTCCGATCCAGCTGGTTTTGACATATGTGCTGCATGCAACAGAAATAGGGACTTCTGCAAAGTTTCATTAAGATAGCTTTAAAACTGAGGGACTAGTTCGCATAGAAACAGACAGACGGACAGACGGACATGGCTATATCGACTCGGCTGTTGATGCTGATCAAGAATATATAAAACTACTTTAAGGGGTTCGAGATGTCTTCTATGCGTTACAAATTTCAGCTAACATTGTGCCTGAAGACGGTTTGCCGATGTGCAACGAATATATCGGAACAAAATTAAATAAAATTGTTTTAATGTTTGTTTTTACAAACCCGGACCTCGGCCAGCCAACGAATATTCTAAAATATGGAAAGGTCGCCAAAACCATCAATAAATATCAACGGAAGGCACGCCGTATGCATAGCAGCCAACATGAGCTACGCAAAAATCAAAACTAAATACAAGGATTCCAAAAGAACAATTAACAAATTCCAGCTAACATTGTGCCCTGAAGACGGTTTGCCGATGTGCAACCGAAATATATCGGAAACAAAAATTAAATGAAATTTTTTTAATGTTTGTTTTTACAAACCCGGACCTCGAGCCAGCCAACGAATATTCAAAAATATGGAAAGGTCGCCAAAACCATCAATAAATATCAACGGAAGGCACGCCGTATGCATAGCAGCCAACATGAGCTTCGCAAAAATCAAAACTAAATACAAGGATTCCAAAAGAACAATTAACAAATTCCAGCTAACATTGTGCCCTGAAGACGGTTTGCCGATGTGTAACCGAAATATATCGGAAACAAATATTAAATGAAATTTTTTTTTTTTGCAAACCCGGACCTCGAGCCAGCCAACGAATATTCAAAAATATCGAAAGGTCGCCAAAACCATCAATAAATATCAACGGAAGGCACGCCGTATGCATAGCAGCCAACATGAGCTTCGCAAAAATCAAAACTAAATACAAGGATTCCAAAAGAACAATTAACAAATTCCAGCTAACATTGTGCCCTGAAGACGGTTTGCCGATGTGCAACCGAAATATATCGGAAACAAAAATTAAATGAAATTGTTTTAATTTTTTTTTTTACAAACCCGACCCTCGAGCCAGCCAACGAATATTCTAAAATATGGAAAGGTCTCCAAAACCATCAATAAATATCAACGGAAGGCACGCCGTATGCATAGCAGCCAACATGAGCTACGCAAAAATCAAAACTAAATACAAGGATTCCAAAAGAACAATTAACAAATTCCAGCTAACATTGTGCCCTGAAGACGGTTTGCCGATGTGCAACCGAAATATATCGGAAACAAAAATTAAATAAAATTTTTGTTTTTACAAACCCGGACCTCGAGCCAGCCAACGAATATTCTAAAATATGGAAAGGTCGCCAAAACCATCAATAAATATCAACGGAAGGCACGCCGTATGCATAGCAGCCAACATGAGCTACACAAAAATCAAAACTAATTACAAGGATTCCAAAAGAACAATTAACAAATTCCAGCTAGACGGGTTGCTGATGTGCAACCGAAATATATCGGAAACGAGCCAGCCAACGAATATTCAAAAATATGGAAAGGTCGCCAAAACCATCAATAAATATCAACGGAATGCACGCCGTATGCATAGCAGCCAACATGAGCTACGCAAAAATCAAAACTAAATACAAGGATTCCAAAAGAACAATTAACAAATTCCAGCTAACATTGTGCCCTGAAGACGGTTTGCCGATGTGCAACCGAAATATATCGGAAACAAAAATTAAATAAAATTGTTTTAATGTTTGTTTTTACAAACCCGGACCTCGAGCCAGCCAACGAATATTCTAAAATATGGAAAGGTCGCCAAAACCATCAATAAATATCAACGGAAGGCACGCCGTATGCATAGCAGCCAACATGAGCTACGCAAAAATCAAAACTAAATACAAGGATTCCAAAAGAACAATTAACAAATTCCAGCTAACATTGTGCCCTGAAGACGGTTTGCCGATGTGCAACCGAAATATATCGGAAACAAAAATTAAATAAAATTGTTTTAATGTTTGTTTTTACAAACCCGGACCTCGAGCCAGCCAACGAATATTCTAAAATATGGAAAGGTCGCCAAAACCATCAATAAATATCAACGGAAGGCACGCCGTATGCATAGCAGCCAACATGAGCTACGCAAAAATCAAAACTAAATACAAGGATTCCAAAAGAACAATTAACAAATTCCAGCTAACATTGTGCCCTGAAGACGGTTTGCCGATGTGCAACCGAAATATATCGGAAACAAAAATTAAATGAAATTTTTTTTTACAAACCCGGACCTCGAGCCAGCCAACGAATATTCAAAAATATGGAAAGGTCGCGAAAACCATCAATAAATATCAACGGAAGGCACGCCGTATGCATAGCAGCCAACATGAGCTTCGCAAAAATCAAAACTAAATACAAGGATTCCAAAAGAACAATTAACAAATTCCAGCTAACATTGTGCCCTGAAGACGGTTTGCCGATGTGCAACCGAAATATATCGGAAACAAAAATTAAATAAAATTGTTTTAATGTTTGTTTTTACAAACCCGGACCTCGAGCCAGCCAACGAATATTCTAAAATATGGAAAGGTCGCCAAAACCATCAATAAATATCAACGGAAGGCACGCCGTATGCATAGCAGCCAACATGAGCTACGCAAAAATCAAAACTAAATACAAGGATTCCAAAAGAACAATTAACAAATTCCAGCTAACATTGTGCCCTGAAGACGGTTTGCCGATGTGCAACCGAAATATATCGGAAACAAAAATTAAATGAAATTTTTTTTTACAAACCCGGACCTCGAGCCAGCCAACGAATATTCTAAAATATGGAAAGGTCGCCAAAACCATCAATAAATATCAACGGAAGGCACGCCGTATGCATAGCAGCCAACATGAGCTTCGCAAAAATCAAAACTAAATACAAGGATTCCAAAAGAACAATTAACAAATTCCAGCTAACATTGTGCCCTGAAGACGGTTTGCCGATGTGCAACCGAAATATATCGGAAACAAAAATTAAATAAAATTGTTTTAATGTTTGTTTTTACAAACCCGGACCTCGAGCCAGCCAACGAATATTCTAAAATATGGAAAGGTCGCCAAAACCATCAATAAATATCAACGGAAGGCACGCCGTATGCATAGCAGCCAACATGAGCTACGCAAAAATCAAAACTAAATACAAGGATTCCAAAAGAACAATTAACAAATTCCAGCTAACATTGTGCCCTGAAGACAGTTTGCCGATGTGCAACCGAAATATATCGGAAACAAAAATTAAATAAATTTTTTGTTTTTTTTACAAACCCGGACCTCGAGCCAGCCAACGAATATTCAAAAATATGGAAAGGTCGCCAAAACCATCAATAAATATCAACGGAAGGCACGCCGTATGCATAGCAGCCAACATGAGCTACGCAAAAATCAAAACTAAATACAAGGATTCCAAAAGAACAATTAACAAATTCCAGCTAACATTGTGCCCTGAAGACGGTTTGCCGATGTGCAACCGAAATATATCGGAAACAAAAATTAAATAAAATTGTTTTAATGTTTGTTTTTACAAACCCGGACCTCGAGCCAGCCAACGAATATTCTAAAATATGGAAAGGTCGCCAAAACCATCAATAAATATCAACGGAAGGCACGCCGTATGCATAGCAGCCAACATGAGCTACGCAAAAATCAAAACTAAATACAAGGATTCCAAAAGAACAATTAACAAATTCCAGCTAACATTGTGCCCTGAAGACGGTTTGCCGATGTGCAACCGAAATATATCGGAAACAAAAATTAAATAAAATTGTTTTAATGTTTGTTTTTACAAACCCGGACCTCGAGCCAGCCAACGAATATTCTAAAATATGGAAAGGTCGCCAAAACCATCAATAAATATCAACGGAAGGCACGCCGTATGCATAGCAGCCAACATGAGCTTCGCAAAAATCAAAACTAAATACAAGGATTCCAAAAGAACAATTAACAAATTCCAGCTAACATTGTGCCCTGAAGACGGTTTGCCGATGTGCAACCGAAATATATCGGAAACAAAAATTAAATAAAATTGTTTTAATGTTTGTTTTTACAAACCCGGACCTCGAGCCAGCCAACGAATATTCTAAAATATGGAAAGGTCGCCAAAACCATCAATAAATATCAACGGAAGGCACGCCGTATGCATAGCAGCCAACATGAGCTACGCAAAAATCAAAACTAAATACAAGGATTCCAAAAGAACAATTAACAAATTCCAGCTAACATTGTGCCCTGAAGACGGTTTGCCGATGTGCAACCGAAATATATCGGAAACAAAAATTAAATAAAATTGTTTTAATGTTTGTTTTTACAAACCCGGACCTCGAGCCAGCCAACGAATATTCTAAAATATGGAAAGGTCGCCAAAACCATCAATAAATATCAACGGAAGGCACGCCGTATGCATAGCAGCCAACATGAGCTACGCAAAAATCAAAACTAAATACAAGGATTCCAAAAGAACAATTAACAAATTCCAGCTAACATTGTGCCCTGAAGACGGTTTGCCGATGTGCAACCGAAATATATCGGAAACAAAAATTAAATAAAATTGTTTTAATGTTTGTTTTTACAAACCCGGACCTCGAGCCAGCCAACGAATATTCTAAAATATGGAAAGGTCGCCAAAACCATCAATAAATATCAACGGAAGGCACGCCGTATGCATAGCAGCCAACATGAGCTACGCAAAAATCAAAACTAAATACAAGGATTCCAAAAGAACAATTAACAAATTCCAGCTAACATTGTGCCCTGAAGACGGTTTGCCGATGTGCAACCGAAATATATCGGAAACAAAAATTAAATAAAATTGTTTTAATGTTTGTTTTTACAAACCCGGACCTCGAGCCAGCCAACGAATATTCTAAAATATGGAAAGGTCGCCAAAACCATCAATAAATATCAACGGAAGGCACGCCGTATGCATAGCAGCCAACATGAGCTTCGCAAAAATCAAAACTAAATACAAGGATTCCAAAAGAACAATTAACAAATTCCAGCTAACATTGTGCCCTGAAGACGGTTTGCCGATGTGCAACCGAAATATATCGGAAACAAAAATTAAATAAAATTGTTTTAATGTTTGTTTTTACAAACCCGGACCTCGAGCCAGCCAACGAATATTCTAAAATATGGAAAGGTCGCCAAAACCATCAATAAATATCAACGGAAGGCACGCCGTATGCATAGCAGCCAACATGAGCTACGCAAAAATCAAAACTAAATACAAGGATTCCAAAAGAACAATTAACAAATTCCAGCTAACATTGTGCCCTGAAGACGGTTTGCCGATGTGCAACCGAAATATATCGGAAACAAAAATTAAATAAAATTGTTTTAATGTTTGTTTTTACAAACCCGGACCTCGAGCCAGCCAACGAATATTCTAAAATATGGAAAGGTCGCCAAAACCATCAATAAATATCAACGGAAGGCACGCCGTATGCATAGCAGCCAACATGAGCTACGCAAAAATCAAAACTAAATACAAGGATTCCAAAAGAACAATTAACAAATTCCAGCTAACATTGTGCCCTGAAGACGGTTTGCCGATGTGCAACCGAAATATATCGGAAACAAAAATTAAATAAAATTGTTTTAATGTTTGTTTTTACAAACCCGGACCTCGAGCCAGCCAACGAATATTCTAAAATATGGAAAGGTCGCCAAAACCATCAATAAATATCAACGGAAGGCACGCCGTATGCATAGCAGCCAACATGAGCTACGCAAAAATCAAAACTAAATACAAGGATTCCAAAAGAACAATTAACAAATTCCAGCTAACATTGTGCCCTGAAGACGGTTTGCCGATGTGCAACCGAAATATATCGGAAACAAAAATTAAATAAAATTGTTTTAATGTTTGTTTTTACAAACCCGGACCTCGAGCCAGCCAACGAATATTCTAAAATATGGAAAGGTCGCCAAAACCATCAATAAATATCAACGGAAGGCACGCCGTATGCATAGCAGCCAACATGAGCTACGCAAAAATCAAAACTAAATACAAGGATTCCAAAAGAACAATTAACAAATTCCAGCTAACATTGTGCCCTGAAGACGGTTTGCCGATGTGCAACCGAAATATATCGGAAACAAAAATTAAATAAAATTGTTTTAATGTTTGTTTTTACAAACCCGGACCTCGAGCCAGCCAACGAATATTCTAAAATATGGAAAGGTCGCCAAAACCATCAATAAATATCAACGGAAGGCACGCCGTATGCATAGCAGCCAACATGAGCTACGCAAAAATCAAAACTAAATACAAGGATTCCAAAAGAACAATTAACAAATTCCAGCTAACATTGTGCCCTGAAGACAGTTTGCCGATGTGCAACCGAAATATATCGGAAACAAAAATTAAATAAAATTGTTTTAATGTTTGTTTTTACAAACCCGGACCTCGAGCCAGCCAACGAATATTCTAAAATATGGAAAGGTCGCCAAAACCATCAATAAATATCAACGGAAGGCACGCCGTATGCATAGCAGCCAACATGAGCTACGCAAAAATCAAAACTAAATACAAGGATTCCAAAAGAACAATTAACAAATTCCAGCTAACATTGTGCCCTGAAGACGGTTTGCCGATGTGCAACCGAAATATATCGGAAACAAAAATTAAATAAAATTGTTTTAATGTTTGTTTTTACAAACCCGGACCTCGAGCCAGCCAACGAATATTCTAAAATATGGAAAGGTCGCGAAAACCATCAATAAATATCAACGGAAGGCACGCCGTATGCATAGCAGCCAACATGAGCTTCGCAAAAATCAAAACTAAATACAAGGATTCCAAAAGAACAATTAACAAATTCCAGCTAACATTGTGCCCTGAAGACGGTTTGCCGATGTGCAACCGAAATATATCGGAAACAAAAATTAAATAAAATTGTTTTAATGTTTGTTTTTACAAACCCGGACCTCGAGCCAGCCAACGAATATTCTAAAATATGGAAAGGTCGCCAAAACCATCAATAAATATCAACGGAAGGCACGCCGTATGCATAGCAGCCAACATGAGCTACGCAAAAATCAAAACTAAATACAAGGATTCCAAAAGAACAATTAACAAATTCCAGCTAACATTGTGCCCTGAAGACGGTTTGCCGATGTGCAACCGAAATATATCGGAAACAAAAATTAAATAAAATTGTTTTAATGTTTGTTTTTACAAACCCGGACCTCGAGCCAGCCAACGAATATTCTAAAATATGGAAAGGTCGCCAAAACCATCAATAAATATCAACGGAAGGCACGCCGTATGCATAGCAGCCAACATGAGCTACGCAAAAATCAAAACTAAATACAAGGATTCCAAAAGAACAATTAACAAATTCCAGCTAACATTGTGCCCTGAAGACGGTTTGCCGATGTGCAACCGAAATATATCGGAAACAAAAATTAAATAAAATTGTTTTAATGTTTGTTTTTACAAACCCGGACCTCGAGCCAGCCAACGAATATTCTAAAATATGGAAAGGTCGCCAAAACCATCAATAAATATCAACGGAAGGCACGCCGTATGCATAGCAGCCAACATGAGCTACGCAAAAATCAAAACTAAATACAAGGATTCCAAAAGAACAATTAACAAATTCCAGCTAACATTGTGCCCTGAAGACGGTTTGCCGATGTGCAACCGAAATATATCGGAAACAAAAATTAAATAAAATTGTTTTAATGTTTGTTTTTACAAACCCGGACCTCGAGCCAGCCAACGAATATTCTAAAATATGGAAAGGTCGCCAAAACCATCAATAAATATCAACGGAAGGCACGCCGTATGCATAGCAGCCAACATGAGCTACGCAAAAATCAAAACTAAATACAAGGATTCCAAAAGAACAATTAACAAATTCCAGCTAACATTGTGCCCTGAAGACAGTTTGCCGATGTGCAACCGAAATATATCGGAAACAAAAATTAAATAAAATTGTTTTAATGTTTGTTTTTACAAACCCGGACCTCGAGCCAGCCAACGAATATTCTAAAATATGGAAAGGTCGCCAAAACCATCAATAAATATCAACGGAAGGCACGCCGTATGCATAGCAGCCAACATGAGCTACGCAAAAATCAAAACTAAATACAAGGATTCCAAAAGAACAATTAACAAATTCCAGCTAACATTGTGCCCTGAAGACGGTTTGCCGATGTGCAACCGAAATATATCGGAAACAAAAATTAAATAAAATTGTTTTAATGTTTGTTTTTACAAAACCGGACCTCGAGCCAGCCAACGAATATTCTAAAATATGGAAAGGTCGCGAAAACCATCAATAAATATCAACGGAAGGCACGCCGTATGCATAGCAGCCAACATGAGCTACGCAAAAATCAAAACTAAATACAAGGATTCCAAAAGAACAATTAACAAATTCCAGCTAACATTGTGCCCTGAAGACGGTTTGCCGATGTGCAACCGAAATATATCGGAAACAAAAATTAAATAAAATTGTTTTAATGTTTGTTTTTACAAACCCGGACCTCGAGCCAGCCAACGAATATTCTAAAATATGGAAAGGTCGCCAAAACCATCAATAAATATCAACGGAAGGCACGCCGTATGCATAGCAGCCAACATGAGCTACGCAAAAATCAAAACTAAATACAAGGATTCCAAAAGAACAATTAACAAATTCCAGCTAACATTGTGCCCTGAAGACGGTTTGCCGATGTGCAACCGAAATATATCGGAAACAAAAATTAAATAAAATTGTTTTAATGTTTGTTTTTACAAACCCGGACCTCGAGCCAGCCAACGAATATTCTAAAATATGGAAAGGTCGCCAAAACCATCAATAAATATCAACGGAAGGCACGCCGTATGCATAGCAGCCAACATGAGCTACGCAAAAATCAAAACTAAATACAAGGATTCCAAAAGAACAATTAACAAATTCCAGCTAACATTGTGCCCTGAAGACGGTTTGCCGATGTGCAACCGAAATATATCGGAAACAAAAATTAAATAAAATTGTTTTAATGTTTGTTTTTACAAACCCGGACCTCGAGCCAGCCAACGAATATTCTAAAATATGGAAAGGTCGCCAAAACCATCAATAAATATCAACGGAAGGCACGCCGTATGCATAGCAGCCAACATGAGCTACGCAAAAATCAAAACTAAATACAAGGATTCCAAAAGAACAATTAACAAATTCCAGCTAACATTGTGCCCTGAAGACGGTTTGCCGATGTGCAACCGAAATATATCGGAAACAAAAATTAAATAAAATTGTTTTAATGTTTGTTTTTACAAACCCGGACCTCGAGCCAGCCAACGAATATTCTAAAATATGGAAAGGTCGCCAAAACCATCAATAAATATCAACGGAAGGCACGCCGTATGCATAGCAGCCAACATGAGCTACGCAAAAATCAAAACTAAATACAAGGATTCCAAAAGAACAATTAACAAATTCCAGCTAACATTGTGCCCTGAAGACAGTTTGCCGATGTGCAACCGAAATATATCGGAAACAAAAATTAAATAAAATTGTTTTAATGTTTTTTTTTACAAACCCGGACCTCGAGCCAGCCAACGAATATTCTAAAATATGGAAAGGTCGCCAAAACCATCAATAAATATCAACGGAAGGCACGCCGTATGCATAGCAGCCAACATGAGCTACGCAAAAATCAAAACTAAATACAAGGATTCCAAAAGAACAATTAACAAATTCCAGCTAACATTGTGCCCTGAAGACGGTTTGCCGATGTGCAACCGAAATATATCGGAAACAAAAATTAAATAAAATTGTTTTAATGTTTGTTTTTTTACAAACCCGGACCTCGAGCCAGCCAACGAATATTCTAAAATATGGAAAGGTCGCGAAAACCATCAATAAATATCAACGGAAGGCACGCCGTATGCATAGCAGCCAACATGAGCTTCGCAAAAATCAAAACTAAATACAAGGATTCCAAAAGAACAATTAACAAATTCCAGCTAACATTGTGCCCTGAAGACGGTTTGCCGATGTGCAACCGAAATATATCGGAAACAAAAATTAAATAAAATTGTTTTAATGTTTGTTTTTACAAACCCGGACCTCGAGCCAGCCAACGAATATTCTAAAATATGGAAAGGTCGCCAAAACCATCAATAAATATCAACGGAAGGCACGCCGTATGCATAGCAGCCAACATGAGCTACGCAAAAATCAAAACTAAATACAAGGATTCCAAAAGAACAATTAACAAATTCCAGCTAACATTGTGCCCTGAAGACAGTTTGCCGATGTGCAACCGAAATATATCGGAAACAAAAATTAAATGAAATTTTTTTTTTACAAACCCGGACCTCGAGCCAGCCAACGAATATTCAAAAATATGGAAAGGTCGCCAAAACCATCAATAAATATCAACGGAAGGCACGCCGTATGCATAGCAGCCAACATGAGCTTCGCAAAAATCAAAACTAAATACAAGGATTCCAAAAGAACAATTAACAAATTCCAGCTAACATTGTGCCCTGAAGACGGTTTGCCGATGTGCAACCGAAATATATCGGAAACAAAAATTAAATAAAATTGTTTTAATGTTTGTTTTTACAAACCCGGACCTCGAGCCAGCCAACGAATATTCTAAAATATGGAAAGGTCGCCAAAACCATCAATAAATATCAACGGAAGGCACGCCGTATGCATAGCAGCCAACATGAGCTACGCAAAAATCAAAACTAAATACAAGGATTCCAAAAGAACAATTAACAAATTCCAGCTAACATTGTGCCCTGAAGACGGTTTGCCGATGTGCAACCGAAATATATCGGAAACAAAAATTAAATAAAATTGTTTTAATGTTTGTTTTTACAAACCCGGACCTCGAGCCAGCCAACGAATATTCTAAAATATGGAAAGGTCGCCAAAACCATCAATAAATATCAACGGAAGGCACGCCGTATGCATAGCAGCCAACATGAGCTACGCAAAAATCAAAACTAAATACAAGGATTCCAAAAGAACAATTAACAAATTCCAGCTAACATTGTGCCCTGAAGACAGTTTGCCGATGTGCAACCGAAATATATCGGAAACAAAAATTAAATGAAATTTTTTTTTTTACAAACCCGGACCTCGAGCCAGCCAACGAATATTCTAAAATATGGAAAGGTCGCCAAAACCATCAATAAATATCAACGGAAGGCACGCCGTATGCATAGCAGCCAACATGAGCTTCGCAAAAATCAAAACTAAATACAAGGATTCCAAAAGAACAATTAACAAATTCCAGCTAACATTGTGCCCTGAAGACGGTTTGCCGATGTGCAACCGAAATATATCGGAAACAAAAATTAAATAAAATTGTTTTAATGTTTGTTTTTACAAACCCGGACCTCGAGCCAGCCAACGAATATTCTAAAATATGGAAAGGTCGCCAAAACCATCAATAAATATCAACGGAAGGCACGCCGTATGCATAGCAGCCAACATGAGCTACGCAAAAATCAAAACTAAATACAAGGATTCCAAAAGAACAATTAACAAATTCCAGCTAACATTGTGCCCTGAAGACGGTTTGCCGATGTGCAACCGAAATATATCGGAAACAAAAATTAAATAAAATTGTTTTAATGTTTGTTTTTACAAACCCGGACCTCGAGCCAGCCAACGAATATTCTAAAATATGGAAAGGTCGCCAAAACCATCAATAAATATCAACGGAAGGCACGCCGTATGCATAGCAGCCAACATGAGCTACGCAAAAATCAAAACTAAATACAAGGATTTTCCAAAAGAACAATTAACAAATTCCAGCTAACATGTGCCTGAAGACGGTTTGCCGATGTGCAACCGAAATATATGAAACAAACAAATATTCAAAAAATGGAAAAAGGATCGCCAAAACCATCAATAAATATAAGACACGCCGTATGCATAGCAGCCAACATGAGCTTCGCAAAAATCAAAACTAAATACAAGGTTCCAAAAGAAATACAATTCAGCTAACATTGTGCCCTGAAGACGGTTTGCCGATGTGCAACCGAAATATATCGGAAACAAAAATTAAATAAAATTGTTTTAATGTTTGTTTTTACAAACCCGGACCTCGAGCCAGCCAACGAATATTCTAAAATATGGAAAGGTCGCCAAAACCATCAATAAATATCAACGGAAGGCACGCCGTATGCATAGCAGCCAACATGAGCTACGCAAAAATCAAAACTAAATACAAGGATTCCAAAAGAACAATTAACAAATTCCAGCTAACATTGTGCCCTGAAGACGGTTTGCCGATGTGCAACCGAAATATATCGGAAACAAAAATTAAATAAAATTGTTTTAATGTTTGTTTTTTACAAACCCGGACCTCGAGCCAGCCAACGAATATTCAAAAATATGGAAAGGTCGCGAAAACCATCAATAAATATCAACGGAAGGCACGCCGTATGCATAGCAGCCAACATGAGCTTCGCAAAAATCAAAACTAAATACAAGGATTCCAAAAGAACAATTAACAAATTCCAGCTAACATTGTGCCCTGAAGACGGTTTGCCGATGTGCAACCGAAATATATCGGAAACAAAAATTAAATAAAATTGTTTTAATGTTTGTTTTTACAAACCCGGACCTCGAGCCAGCCAACGAATATTCTAAAATATGGAAAGGTCGCCAAAACCATCAATAAATATCAACGGAAGGCACGCCGTATGCATAGCAGCCAACATGAGCTACGCAAAAATCAAAACTAAATACAAGGATTCCAAAAGAACAATTAACAAATTCCAGCTAACATTGTGCCCTGAAGACGGTTTGCCGATGTGCAACCGAAATATATCGGAAACAAAAATTAAATAAAATTGTTTTAATGTTTGTTTTTACAAACCCGGACCTCGAGCCAGCCAACGAATATTCTAAAATATGGAAAGGTCGCCAAAACCATCAATAAATATCAACGGAAGGCACGCCGTATGCATAGCAGCCAACATGAGCTACGCAAAAATCAAAACTAAATACAAGGATTCCAAAAGAACAATTAACAAATTCCAGCTAACATTGTGCCCTGAAGACGGTTTGCCGATGTGCAACCGAAATATATCGGAAACAAAAATTAAATAAAATTGTTTTAATGTTTGTTTTTACAAACCCGGACCTCGAGCCAGCCAACGAATATTCTAAAATATGGAAAGGTCGCCAAAACCATCAATAAATATCAACGGAAGGCACGCCGTATGCATAGCAGCCAACATGAGCTACGCAAAAATCAAAACTAAATACAAGGATTCCAAAAGAACAATTAACAAATTCCAGCTAACATTGTGCCCTGAAGACAGTTTGCCGATGTGCAACCGAAATATATCGGAAACAAAAATTAAATAAAATTGTTTTAATGTTTGTTTTTACAAACCCGGACCTCGAGCCAGCCAACGAATATTCTAAAATATGGAAAGGTCGCCAAAACCATCAATAAATATCAACGGAAGGCACGCCGTATGCATAGCAGCCAACATGAGCTACGCAAAAATCAAAACTAAATACAAGGATTCCAAAAGAACAATTAACAAATTCCAGCTAACATTGTGCCCTGAAGACGGTTTGCCGATGTGCAACCGAAATATATCGGAAACAAAAATTAAATGAAATTGTTTTAATGTTTGTTTTTACAAACCCGGACCTCGAGCCAGCCAACGAATATTCTAAAATATGGAAAGGTCGCCAAAACCATCAATAAATATCAACGGAAGGCACGCCGTATGCATAGCAGCCAACATGAGCTACGCAAAAATCAAAACTAAATACAAGGATTCCAAAAGAACAATTAACAAATTCCAGCTAACATTGTGCCCTGAAGACAGTTTGCCGATGTGCAACCGAAATATATCGGAAACGAGCCAGCCAACGAATATTCTAAAATATGGAAAGGTCGCCAAAACCATCAATAAATATCAACGGAAGGCACGCCGTATGCATAGCAGCCAACATGAGCTACGCAAAAATCAAAACTAAATACAAGGGTTCCAAAAGAACAATTAACAAATTCCAGCTAACATTGTGCCCTGAAGACGGTTTGCCGATGTGCAACCGAAATATATCGGAAACAAAAATTAAATAAAATTGTTTTAATGTTTGTTTTTACAAACCCGGACCTCGAGCCAGCCAACGAATATTCTAAAATATGGAAAGGTCGCCAAAACCATCAATAAATATCAACGGAAGGCACGCCGTATGCATAGCAGCCAACATGAGCTACGCAAAAATCAAAACTAAATACAAGGATTCCAAATGAACAATTAACAAATTCCAGCTAACATTGTGCCCTGAAGACAGTTTGCCGATGTGCAACCGAAATATATCGGAAACAAAAATTAAATAAAATTGTTTTAATGTTTGTTTTTACAAACCCGGACCTCGAGCCAGCCAACGAATATTCAAAAATATGGAAAGGTCGCCAAAACCATCAATAAATATCAACGGAAAGCACGCCGTATGCATAGCAGCCAACATGAGCTTCGCAAAAATCAAAACTAAATACAAGGATTCCAAAAGAACAATTAACAAATTCCAGCTAACATTGTGCCCTGAAGACAGTTTGCCGATGTGCAACCGAAATATATCGGAAACAAAAATAAAATAAAATTGTTTTAATGTTTGTTTTTAAAAACCCGGACCTCGAGCCAGCCAACGAATATTCTAAAATATGGAAAGGTCGCCAAAACCATCAATAAATATCAACGGAAGGCACGCCGTATGCATAGCAGCCAACATGAGCTACGCAAAAATCAAAACTAAATACAAGGATTCCAAAAGAACAATTAACAAATTCCAGCTAACATTGTGCCCTGAAGACGGTTTGCCGATGTGCAACCGAAATATATCGGAAACAAAAATTAAATAAAATTGTTTTAATGTTTGTTTTTACAAACCCGGACCTCGAGCCAGCCAACGAATATTCTAAAATATGGAAAGGTCGCCAAAACCATCAATAAATATCAACGGAAGGCACGCCGTATGCATAGCAGCCAACATGAGCTACGCAAAAATCAAAACTAAATACAAGGATTCCAAAAGAACAAGTAACAAATTCCAGCTAACATTGTGCCCTGAAGACGGTTTGCCGATGTGCAACCGAAATAAATCGGAAACAAAAATTAAATAAAATTGTTTTAATGTTTGTTTTTACAAACCCGGACCTCGAGCCAGCCAACGAATATTCTAAAATATGGAAAGGTCGCCAAAACCATCAATAAATATCAACGGAAGGCACGCCGTATGCATAGCAGCCAACATGTGCTACGCAAAAATCAAAACTAAATACAAGGATTCCAAAAGAACAATAAACAAATTCCAGCTAACATTGTGCCCTGAAGACGGATTGCCGATGTGCAACCGAAATAAATCGAAAACAAAAATTAAATAAAATTGTTTTAATGTTTGTTTTTACAAACCCGGACCTCGAGCCAGCCAACGAATATTCTAAAATATGGCAAGGTCTCCAAAACCATCAATAAATATCAACGGAAGGCACGCCGTATGCATAGCAGCCAACATGAGCTACGCAAAAATCAAAACTAAATACAAGGATTCCAAAAGAACAATTAACAAATTCCAGCTAACATTGTGCCCTGAAGACGGTTTGCCGATGTGTAACCGAAATATATCGGAAACAAAAATTAAATGAAATTTTTTTTTTACAAACCCGTACCTCGTGCCATTTAACGAATATTCTGAAATATGGAAAGGTCTCCAAAACCATCAATAAATATCAACGGAAGGCACGCCGTATGCATAGCAGCCAACATGAGCTACGCAAAAATCAAAACTAAATACAAGGATTCCAAAAGAACAATTAACAAATTCCCGCTAACATTGTGCCCTGAAGACGGATTGCCGATGTGCAACCGAAATAAATCGCAAACAAAAATTAAATATAATTGTTTTAATGTTTGTTTTTACAAACCCGGACCTCGAGCCAGCCAACGAATTTTCTAAAATATGGCAAGGTCTCCAAAACCATCAATAAATATCAACGGAAGGCACGCCGTATGCATAGCAGCCAACATGAGCTACGCAAAAATCAAAACTAAATACAAAGATTCCAAATGAACAATTAACAAATTCCAGCTAACATTGTGCCCTGAAGACAGTTTGCCGATGTGCAACCGAAATATATCGGAAACAAAAATTAAATAAAATTGTTTTAATGTTTGTTTTTACAAACCCGGACCTCGAGCCAGCCAACGAATATTCAAAAATATGGAAAGGTCGCGAAAACCATCAATAAATATCAACGGAAGGCACGCCGTATGCATAGCAGCCAACATGAGCTTCGCAAAAATCAAAACTAAATACAAGGATTCCAAAAGAACAATTAACAAATTCCAGCTAACATTGTGCCCTGAAGACGGTTTGCCGATGTGCAACCGAAATATATCGGAAACAAAAATAAAATAAAATTGTTTTAATGTTTGTTTTTACAAACCCGGACCTCGAGCCAGCCAACGAATATTCTAAAATATGGAAAGGTCGCCAAAACCATCAATAAATATCAACGGAAGGCACGCCGTATGCATAGCAGCCAACATGAGCTACGCAAAAATCAAAACTAAATACAAGGATTCCAAAAGAACAATTAACAAATTCCAGCTAACATTGTGCCCTGAAGACGGTTTGCCGATGTGCAACCGAAATATATCGGAAACAAAAATTAACTAAAATTGTTTTAATGTTTGTTTTTACAAACCCGGACCTCGAGCCAGCCAACGAATATTCTAAAATATGGAAAGGTCGCCAAAACCATCAATAAATATCAACGGAAGGCACGCCGTATGCATAGCAGCCAACATGAGCTACGCAAAAATCAAAACTAAATACAAGGATTCCAAAAGAACAAGTAACAAATTCCAGCTAACATTGTGCCCTGAAGACTGATTGCCGATGTGCAACCGAAATAAATCGAAAACAAAAATTAAATAAAATTGTTTTAATGTTTGTTTTTACAAACCCGGACCTCGAGCCAGCCAACGAATATTCTAAAATATGGAAAGGTCGCCAAAACCATCAATAAATATCAACGGAAGGCACGCCGTATGCATAGCAGCCAACATGAGCTACGCAAAAATCAAAACTAAATACAAGGATTCCAAAAGAACAATTAACAAATTCCAGCTAACATTGTGCCCTGAAGACGGTTTGCCGATGTGCAACCGAAATATATCGGAAACAAAAATTAAATAAAATTGTTTTAATGTTTGTTTTTACAAACCCGGACCTCGAGCCAGCCAACGAATATTCTAAAATATGGAAAGGTCGCCAAAACCATCAATAAATATCAACGGAAGGCACGCCGTATGCATAGCAGCCAACATGAGCTACGCAAAAATCAAAACTAAATACAAGGATTCCAAAAGAACAAGTAACAAATTCCAGCTAACATTGTGCCCTGAAGACGGTTTGCCGATGTGCAACCGAAATATATCGGAAACAAAAATTAAATAAAATTGTTTTAATGTTTGTTTTTACAAACCCGGACCTCGAGTCAAGCCAACGAATATTCTAAAATATGGAAAGGTCGCCAAAACCATCAATAAATATCAACGGAAGGCACGCCGTATGCATAGCAGCCAACATGAGCTTCGCAAAAATCAAAACTAAATGCAAGGATTCCAAAAGAACAATTAACAAATTCCAGCTAACATTGTGCCCTGAAGACGGTTTGCCGATGTGCAACCGAAATATATCGGAAACAAAAATTAAATGAAATTGTTTTAATGTTTGTTTTTACAAACCCGGACCTCGAGCAAGCCAACGAATATTCTAAAATATGGAAAGGTCGCCAAAACCATCAATAAATATCAACGGAATGCACGCCGTATGCATAGCAGCCAACATGAGCTACGCAAAAATCAAAACTAAATACAAGGGTTCCAAAAGAACAATAAACAAATTCCAGCTAACATTGTGCCCTGAAGACGGATTGCCGATGTGCAACCGAAATAAATCGCAAACAAAAATTAAATATAATTGTTTTAATGTTTGTTTTTACAAACCCGGACCTCGAGCCAGCCAACGAATTTTCTAAAATATGGCAAGGTCTCCAAAACCATCAGTAAATATCAACGGAAGGCACGCCGTATGCATAGCAGCCAACATGAGCTACGCAAAAATCAAAACTAAATACAAAGATTCCAAATGAACAATTAACAAATTCCAGCTAACATTGTGCCCTGAAGACAGTTTGCCGATGTGCAACCGAAATATATCGGAAACAAAAATTAAATAAAATTGTTTTAATGTTTGTTTTTAAAAACCCGGACCTCGAGCCAGCCAACGAATATTCAAAAATATGGAAAGGTTGCGAAAACCATCAATAAATATCAACGAAAGCACGCCGTATGCATAGCAGCCAACATGAGCTTCGCAAAAATCAAAACTAAATACAAGGATTCCAAAAGAACAATTAACAAATTCCAGCTAACATTGCGCCCTGAAGACAGTTTGCCGATGTGCAACCGAAATATATCGGAAACAAAAATAAAATAAAATTGTTTTAATGTTTGTTTTTAAAAACCCGGACCTCGAGCCAGCCAACGAATATTCTAAAATATGGAAAGGTCGCCAAAACCATCAATAAATATCAACGGAAGGCACGCCGTATGCATAGCAGCCAACATGAGCTACGCAAATCTCAAAACTAAATACAAGGATTCCAAAAGAACAATTAACAAATTCCCGCTAACATTGTGCCCTGAAGACGGTTTGCCGATGTGAAACCGAAATATATCGGAAACAAAAATTAACTAAAATTGTTTTAATGTTTGTTTTTACAAACCCGGACCTCGAGCCAGCCAACGAATATTCTAAAATATGGAAAGGTCGCCAAAACCATCAATAAATATCAACGGAAGGCACGCCGTATGCATAGCAGCCAACATGAGCTACGCAAAAATCAAAACTAAATACAAGGATTCCAAAAGAACAAGTAACAAATTCCAGCTAACATTGTGCCCTGAAGACTGATTGCCGATGTGCAACCGAAATAAATCGAAAACAAAAATTAAATAAAATTGTTGTAATGTTCGTTTTTACAAACCCGGACCTCGAGCCAGCCAACGAATATTCTAAAATATGGAAAGGTCGCCAAAACCATCAATAAATATCAACGGAAGGCACGCCGTATGCATAGCAGCCAACATGAGCTACGCAAAAATCAAAACTAAATACAAAGATTCCAAAAGAACAATAAACAAATTCCAGCTAACATTGTGCCCTGAAGACGGATTGCCGATGTGCAACCGAAAGAAATCGAAAACAAAAATTAAATAAAATTGTTTTAATGTTTGTTTTTACAAGCCCGCACCTCGAGCCAGCCAACGAATATTCTAAAATATGGCAAGGTCTCCAAAACCATCAATAAATATCAACGAAAGGCACGCCGTATGCATAGCAGCTAACATGAGCTACGCAAAAATCAAAACTAAATACAAGGATTCCAAAAGAACAATTCACAAATTCCAGCTAACATTGTGCCCTGAAGACGGTTTGCCGATGTGTAACCGAAATATATCGGAAACAAAAATTAAATGAAATTTTTTTTTTACAAACCCGGACCTCGTGCCATTTAACGAATATTCTGAAATATGGAAAGGTCTCCAAAACCATCAATAAATATCAACGGAAGGCACGCCGTATGCATAGCAGCCAACATGAGCTACGCAAAAATCAAAACTAAATACAAGGATTCCAAAAGAACAATTAACAAATTCCAGCTAACATTGTGCCCTGAAGACGGTTTGCCGATGTGCAACCGAAATATATCGGAAACAAAAATTAAATAAAATTGTTTTAATGTTTGTTTTTACAAACCCGGACCTCGAGCCAGCCAACGAATATTCTAAAATATGGAAAGGTCTCCAAAACCATCAATAAATATCAACGGAAGGCACGCCGTATGCATAGCAGCCAACATGAGCTACGCAAAAATCAAAACTAAATACAAGGATTCCAAATGAACAATTAACAAATTCCAGCTAACATTGTGCCCTGAAGACGGTTTGCCGATGTGCAACCGAAATATATCGGAAACAAAAATTAAATAAAATTGTTTTAATGTTTGTTTTTACAAACCCGGACCTCGAGCCAGCCAACGAATATTCAAAAATATGGAAAGGTCGCCAAAACCATCAATAAATATCAACGGAAGGCACGCCGTATGCATAGCAGCCAACATGAGCTTCGCAAAAATCAAAACTAAATACAAGGATTCCAAAAGAACAATTAACAAATTCCAGCTAACATTGTGCCCTGAAGACGGTTTGCCGATGTGCAACCGAAATATATCGGAAACAAAAATTAAATAAAATTGTTTTAATGTTTGTTTTTACAAACCCGGACCTCGAGCCAGCCAACGAATATTCTAAAATATGGAAAGGTCGCCAAAACCATCAATAAATATCAACGGAAGGCACGCCGTATGCATAGCAGCCAACATGAGCTACGCAAAAATCAAAACTAAATACAAGGATTCCAAAAGAACAATTAACAAATTCCAGCTAACATTGTGCCCTGAAGACGGTTTGCCGATGTGCAACCGAAATATATCGGAAACAAAAATTAAATAAAATTGTTTTAATGTTTGTTTTTACAAACCCGGACCTCGAGCCAGCCAACGAATATTCTAAAATATGGAAAGGTCGCCAAAACCATCAATAAATATTAACGGAAGGCACGCCGTATGCATAGCAGCCAACATGAGCTACGCAAAAATCAAAACTAAATACAAGGATTCCAAAAGAACAAGTAACAAATTCCAGCTAACATTGTGCCCTGAAGACGGTTTGCCGATGTGCAACCGAAATATATCGGAAACAAAAATTAAATAAAATTTTTTTAATGTTTGTTTTTACAAACCCGGACCTCGAGCCAGCCAACGAATATTCTAAAATATGGAAAGGTCGCCAAAACCATCAATAAATATCAACGGAAGGCACGCCGTATGCATAGCAGCAAACATGAGCTACGCAAAAATCAAAACTAAATACAAGGATTCCAAAAGAACAATTAACAAATTCCAGCTAACATTGTGCCCTGAAGACGGATTGCCGATGTGCAACCGAAATATATCGGAAACAAAAATTAAATAAAATTGTTTTAATGTTTGTTTTTACAAACCCGGACCTCGAGCCAGCCAACGAATATTCTAAAATATGGCGAGGTCTCCAAAACCATCAATAAATATTTACGGAAGGCACGCCGTATGCATAGCAGCCAACATGACCTACGCAAAAATCAAAACTAAATACAAGGATTCCAAAAGAACAATTAACAAATTCCAGCTAACATTGTGCCCTGAAGTTGGTTTGCCGATGTGCAACCGAAATATATCGGAAAAAAAAATTAAATAAAATTTTTTTAATGTTTGTTTTTACAATCCCGGACTTCGAGCCAGCCAACGAATATTCTAAAATATGGAAAGGTCGCCAAAACCATCAATAAATATCAACGGAAGGCGCGCCGTATGAATAGCAGCCAACATGAGCTACGCAAAAATCAAAACTAAATACAAGGATTCCAAAAGAACAATTAACAAATTCCAGCTAACATTGTGCCCTGAAGACGGGTGGCTGATGTGCAACCGAAATATATCGGAAACAAAAATTAAATAAAATTGTTTTAATGTTTGTTTTTACATAACCGGACCTCGAGCCATCTAACGAATATTCTAAAATATGGAAAGGTCTCCTAAATCATCAATAAATATCAACGGAAGGCACGCCGTATGCATAGCAGCCAACATGAGCTACGCAAAAATCAAAACTAAATACAAGGATTCCAAAAGAACAATTAACAAATTCCAGTTAACATTGTGCCGATGTGTAACCGAAATATATCGGAAACAAAAATTAAATTAAATTTTTTTTTACAAACCCGGACCTCGAGCCAGCCAACTAATATTCAAAAATATAGAAAGGTCGCGAAAACCATCAATAAATATCAACGGAAGGCACGCCGTATGCATAGCAGCCAAAATGAGCTTCGCAAAAATCAAAACTAAATACAAGGATTCCAAAAGAACAATTAACAAATTCCAGCTAACATTGTGCCATGAAGACGGTTTGCCGATGTTTAACCGAAATATATCGGAAACAAAAATTAAATAAAATTGTTTTAATGTTTGTTTTTACAAACCCGGACCTCGAGCCAGCCAACGAATATTCTAAAATATGGAAAGGTCGCCAAAACCATCAATAAATATCAACAAAAGGGACGCCGTATGCATAGCAGCCAACATGAGCTACGCAAAAATCAAAACTAAATACAAGGATTCCAAAAGAACAAGTAAGAAATTCCAGCTAACATTGTGCCCTGAAGACGCTTTGCCGATGTGCAACCGAAATATATCGGAAAAAAAAATTAAATAAAATTTTTTTAATGTTTGTTTTTACAAACCCGGACTTCGAGCCAGCCAACGGATATTCTAAATAATGGAAAGGTTGCCAAAACCATCAATAAATATCAACGGAAGGCACTCCGTATGAATAGCAGCCAACATGAGCTACGCAAAAATCAAAACTAAATACAAGGATTCCAAAAGAACAATTAACAAATTCCAGCTAACATTGTGCCCTGAAGACGGGTTGCTGATGTTCAACCGAAATATATCGGAAACAAAAATTAAATAAAATTGTTTTAATGTTTGTTTTTACATACCCGGACCTCGAGCCAGCTAACGAATATTCTAAAATATGGAAAGGTCTCCCAAATCATCAATAAATATCAACGGAAGGCACGCCGTATGCATAGCAGCCAACATGAGCTACGCAAAAATTAAAACTAAATACAAGGATTCCAAAAGAACAATTAACAAATTCCAGCTAACATTGTGCCCTGAAGACGGTTTGCCGATGTGCAACCGAAATATATCGGAAACAAAAATTAAATAAAATTGTTTTAATGTTTGTTTTTACAAACCCGGACATCGAGTCAGCAATCGAATATTCTAAAATATGGAAAGGTTGCCAAAACCATCAATAAATATCAACGGAAGGCACGCCGTATGCATAGCAGCCAACATGAGCTACGCAAAAATCAAAACTAAATACAAGGATTCCAAAAGAACAATTCACAAATTCCAGCTAACATTGTGCCCTGAAGACGGTTTGCCGGTGTGTAACTGAAATATATTGGAAACAAAAATTAAATGAAATTTTTTTTTACAAGCTCGTACCTCGTGCCATTTAACGAATATTCTGAAATAGGGAAAGGTCTCCAAAACCATCAATAAATATCAACGGAAGGCACGCCGTATGCATAGCAGCCAACATGAGCTACGCAAAAATCAAAACTAAATACAAGGATTCCAAAAGAACAATTTCCAAATTCCAGCTAACATTGTGCCCTGAAGACGGTTTGCCGATGTGCAACCGAAATATATCGGAAACAAAAATTAACTAAAATTGTTTTAATGTTTGTGTTCGGCTCAGCATCTAAAAATTAAACTTGTATTATGTTAGCATAACATTTCAGTTATATATTGCCCTGCGAGGCAAGCAATGTCACTATTTTGTTTTGTTTGGCGCTTCTCGCATGTCATAAAATAACTCAATATCATTTGCTGTTAACTATCTAGCGCTTATCGCTTTGCGCTCATCGTAGTTTCCTTTATCGCGCTCTTTTACCTTTTGCACTTTGTCTTAAGCGGTTAGCGCATCAATGCTAGCGACGCCGCAATCCATTCTTGTTTCGTATATTCGTTATATCGGATCTCTTATCGATCGCTTCGCTAAAAATTGTACATTTTTGCATATTGTCAATACGTTTGCTATAAGCATAAATAAATCAACCCGTTGCATGAACTTATAAGAAAGGGTGTAGTTTTTATAACATCCTTAATTTCTCGCTACTAAGTGCTAATAAAAAAGCTTGTTAGCCCAACATTTTGGTGACCCCGACGTGATCTTTTTATTTAACATTATAGTGTTGCATAAAATTATTTAAATTAAAATTGAGCTAGTTGTTACTAGTTTCGGCAGCAATTAAAAACCGCTCTTATATACATACATGTGTACGAGCAAGTGTCATGCGGTAAATTGCAGTAAAGAGGAGTCTGTGTACATAAGCATTTATACACCTACATACAGACGCGTTGGCTCTCGCTATCTGCATTTTACTTGTGTTTTTATTCGACAAACTGTTGCGCGCGCTTAAGAGTACAGTGGTAACAATAAGTCAACGGTCAACGACTTTTTCTTTGACTTTTTTCGTTTGCTTCGGTTGCCATGGAAAGTTCTAGTGCTGAATCGTTGGCCCAGCCTACAAACAGGGTGTCATTTTTAAAGCGCAAGGTGGCGTCCTCGTATGAGCGGTTGCAGGCGCTTCAATCTAGCCTCAACCAAACGCCCCTTGCCAATAATGATGAAATTGCATTGTCGGTGCTGCTCAAGCGGATTGAAAAAATGGAATCTGCATTTGAAGACGCTCAAAACAAATTGGAAGAACTAGACTTTGACGAAATCGGCAGTGAGTTACGCGAGGCTTTTGATGAGCTTTCAGTAACTTTGGAGACTTCGGTGCGGTTTGAAATCTCTAAGCGCAGTAGAGCATTGCCGTCCAGCTCCACATTTGTAAATGAGCCTATTGCTGCTCCGTCAATGACTAGGTCCAGAGCGTTACCGACCTTACCGCCAATCAAATTGCCAACGTTTTCTGGAGGTTATACGGAGTGGTCAGATTTCTTTTCAATGTTCACAACTTTAATCGAAAATCATCCCGAACTCACAAACATTGAAAAAATGCAGCATTTGCGGCTCTGCTTGAAGGACTCTGCGCTGGATACCATTCGGTCATTGGAAATATCAGAGGCTAATTATTCCATAGCATTAAATGTATTACAAAAACGATTTGATAACCGACGATTAGTATTTCAGGCACACATCGTTGAACTGCTGGGGCTCAAGAAGGTAGAGAGTGGCTCCGCTGTCATGCTGCGCGAATTGTCGGATAAGTTTAATGCCCATATTCGTGCTCTTACCAGTTTGGGTAGCAAGGAGCAAACTGCTGGTTACATCCTTGTTCAGGTGCTACTGCAAAAACTGGATCCTGCTACGCAGGCGAAGTGGGAAGAGAAGTTGGAGGATCCCGCCTTTTCAAATTTAATTCCATGGGCACAAATGGCCACGTTTTTGGAGCAACGCTGCAGAACCCTAGAGAGTGTGGATTATGCTATGGCAACCTATACGCCGAGTTCTCAGGTGGGCAAGAACATAAAAACTAACCCCAGTAGGACATCACTCGTTTCTACTAACTCAATGGCTGCTGTTTGCGTATTTTGTAATGGTGAAGAGCATAATATATGGCAATGCCCAAGATTTGGCAATTTGTCTCCAGATATGCGTCTCAAGGAAGCAAAACGATTATCTTTATGCCTCAACTGCCTTAAAAGGGGACATCTTTTACGAACATGCAATTCCGGAGCTTGTCGCACATGTGGCTCCAAACACCACACACTTCTGCATTTAGACGTTTTGCATTCGATTCATCACTCTGTCACTCCTACTGCAGCTTCTTCAGCCCCCGCCTCTACCTCTCTTGTTGCCCACAACCTCAGCAGCGATGTTGTGTTCCTAGCCACTGCTATTGTACTAGTTAAAAATCGGTCTGGAACTCTAGTTCCGTGTCGTGCTGTATTGGATGGTGGGTCACAGCTACATTTAATTACATCCCGATTCGCTCAACAGCTTCAGTTGAAGAAAAGTCCGTCTTCAGCCGCAGTTGCTGGCCTGGGAAACGCTCCTTTCGCTACTGATGGATGCACTGTGACAGTCAATCTACAATCTCAAACGTCAGAGTACTCTGCAATCATCACAGCCATCGTAGCTTCCACTATAGCAGATCGCCAGCCAAGCATCGCCCTTAATACAACTAATTGGAATGTGCCTGGAAATATTCGCCTCGCTGATCCTTGCTTTTACAAGCCGCAGCGAGTTGACTTATTAATCGGAGCTGGTCTTTTCTACGAGCTAATGTGTGTCGGGCAAATAAAACTGCTACCGGGATTGCCTCTTCTGCAGAAGACACGCTTTGGATGGATAGTTGCAGGTGGCGGTTCCCAGCAAGGCGGTACCTCTCTTTTGGCCAATCGTGTATCGTCTGATGCCCGCACTGATTCTGATGGCCGAACCGATGAGTTAATTCAACGATTTTGGGAAGTAGAACGTTTTCCAGACCCTGTTGCTAAAGCAACAAAGGAAGAGCTTGACTGCGAGGAGCATTTTGTTAAGAATTTCCAAAGGTTGCCAACAGGAGCATATTCCGTGCGACTCCCTCTCAAACTCACGCTGGATCAATTGGGTGAATCTTATCAACAGGCATTTCGCAGATTTATATCGCTTGAGAGAAAGTTGCATCGTCATCCCAACCTTAAATCCCAGTATTGCGCGTTCATTCAAGAGTATATGGAGCTCGGACATATGACTCTTGTCCCTCCAGAGTCGTTACGTTTATGCAAATATTTTCTCCCTCATCATTGTGTGCTGAAGGAACAAAGCACGAGCACCAAACTCGTGTCGTATTTGATGGTTCAGCTACCACCAGCACTGGGTGTTCGCTGAATGAAGTGTTGATGGCTGGGCCCGTCATACAACCGAAACTGTTTAACATTGTGATGCGATTTCCCCCCCTCCCCGTTGCCCTTACTGGAGACATTGGCAAGATGTATCGCTGTGTCAGAGTAACGGTCCCAGATAACTACCTACAATGCATCTTGTGGCGAAATTCTACTAATTCTGAAATAAGTGTCTTCAAGTTGGACACAGTTACGTATGGCACAAAACCAGCTTCCTTTCTTGCCGTTCGAGCAATGCAGCAATTGGCAGTCGACGAGCAACATTCATTTCCAATTGGTGCGAAAATTCTTCGACGCGATTTCTATGTAGATGACCTTATATCTGGCGGTGGCTCGGTCCAAGAGGCGATCGACGTATTAAATCAAACAAAGGGCATCCTATCTAAAGGTTGCTTTGAACTCAGAAAATGGTGCTCGAGTCACTCTGCAGTGCTAAAAGGCATTCCTGACAAGGATAAGGACTCGTTTTTAAAATTTAGCGATGGAAGCGACATTACCAAAACCTTGGGCCTTGCGTGGGATCCTTCAACTGATAAATTAATGTTTTCTCTCATGGCTGCCAATCAGACACTTAAACCTTGCAAGAGATCTGTTCTGTCCACCATAGCTCGTTTTTACGATCCACTAGGATTAATTGGACCAGTCATCGTTAAGGCCAAAATCTTTATGCAGCTTTTTTGGAAGGAAAACTTGGATTGGGATGAGAGTCTTCCAACTTCTCTAAATACTGCCTGGCAGGAACTTTGCCAAACTTTCAGGAATGTCCAATTATCCACCTTTCCCCGGTTGGTTTGCAATACAACGTGCGATGTAGAGGTTCACGGTTTCTGTGACGCTAGCATTGCCGCGTACGGAGCTTGCATTTATATGGTTTCAAAGGGACATCATTCGAGTTCACGCCTATTCTGTTCTGAATCACGAGTGGCTCCACTTAAAACTCTTACGGTACCAAAACTCGAGCTTTGTGGCGCACTTTTGTTAGCCCAATTGATGCAGGAAGTAGCTGAAATGAAATTATTTACCGGTACATTCCATTGTTGGTCAGATTCATCAATATGTCTATCATGGATCCGAGATGAATCGTCGAAGTTCAACGTATTCGTTGCAAATCGAATAGCCACCATCCAGGAACTCACAGCGGGCTTCCAGTGGCATTATGTTCCAACAGCCAGTAATCCAGCTGACAGTCTCTCCAGAGGGGCCACTCCTGACGAGCTTATACAGTCAAAACTTTGGTCATGTGGTCCTGAATTTTTGACTGGTCCACAAAGGTGCTGGCCTGCGACTTGTCTTCTTGAAAAACCAATACTGGAGTTACGCAAAAGAGTGTTGCTCATCACAGATCCTACAGATGATGCCATATTAAGGTGCAAATATGTGAATTCCTTCTCTGCTATTCAACGAGTGTTTGCCTATGTGTACAAGTTCATCCATCGTATTCGGCGCCCTGGACTTTTGATCTCCGACATACGTTTTGGATCCTTCATACTTTTACGTAACGTTCAAAAGGGCTCTCTTTGGGATGATATAAAGAACGTGCAATCAAAGGGCGTGGTCGTTCGTTCCAGTATACTCTCATCATTATTGCCCTTTCAGGATGAATTTGGTATTCTTCGAGTTGGTGGGCGCCTCGAAAAGTCAACCCTTCCTTACGAGGCCCGTCATCCTATTATACTGCCTAGACAACATCCAGTCACCATCGCCATTGTCACTCACTTTCATGAGCGGAATCTCCATGCTGGACCACGAGCCTTGTTGGGAGCAATTCGCCTGCAATATTGGCCGATTGGTGGCCGCAAAACAGTTTCCAGCATTGTAAACAAATGCATCAGATGTTTCCGGAACAAGCCCCGCTTGGTGGAGCACGTAATGGCTAATCTTCCAAAGGAGCGATTTGTTGAAACTCGAGCGTTTGATATAACTGGTGTAGACTTTTGCGGACCATTCTTCTACAAGCCTGACACTCGAAACAAAGCTCCTATAAAATGCTACATCAGCGTATTTATTTGCTTCGCCATGAAAGACGTTCATTTGGAGTTGGTCAAGGACCTATCTACTTGTGAATTTCTCAATGCTCTAAAGCGCTTTATATGCACTCGTGGCAAGCCACGTCAGATTTGGTCTGACAATGCCACCAACTTTGTCGGCGGCAAAAACGAGCTGTTGGAGCTAAAAAATCTCTTCATCAGTAGCTGTCATCAAGAGGCTGTGCTCCAGTTTTGTTTGGCGGACACAATTGACTGGCGCTTCATCCCACCGCGCTCCCCTCACTTTGGTGGCCTTTGGGAGGCGGCGGTAAAAACTGCAAAACATCACTTCTATCGGGTTGTGGGGTCAACTGTTCTGGGATTCGAAGAGCTTCGTACCCTTGTGTGCCACATAACGGCAGTCATTAATTCTAGACCACTGCTTCCCATTTCAGAAGATCCAGAAGACCTTGCTGTTCTTACCCCAGCTCATTTTTTGGTTGGTGGCCCACAAGCCTCGTTTACAGAACCAGATGTGACACGGCTCAATTTTAATCGTCTAGATAGCTGGCAGCGAGTGTCCTACATGCACCAAGTCTTTTGGTCTCGCTGGCGAGAAGAATATTTAAATCTTCTGCAACAGCGTTCAAAATGGCGGACTCCCAAGCCAGGTGTGGCTCTCAATGACATCGTTATTGTCAAAGACGAGAACTTACCTCCTTTGAAATGGCCACTAGCTAGAGTGGTTGAATTGGTCAAAGGAACTGATGACATCGCACGCGTTGCAGTTCTCAAGACAGCTAATGGAATCAGAAAGCGAGCAACTACTAAGCTGTGTCTGCTTCCCCTTAGCGATCCAGTTGAAGCTCAATCGTTCAACGGGGGGAGTATGTTCGGCTCAGCATCTAAAAATTAAACTTGTATTATGTTAGCATAACATTTCAGTTATATATTGCCCTGCGAGGCAAGCAATGTCACTATTTTGTTTTGTTTGGCGCTTCTTGTCATAAAATAACTCAATATCATTTGCTGTTAACTATCTAGCGCTTATCGCTTTGCGCTCATCGTAGTTTCCTTTATCGCGCTCTTTTACCTTTTGCACTTTGTCTTAAGCGGCTAGCGCATCAATGCTAGCGACGCCGCAATCCATTCTTGTTTCGTATATTCGTTATATCGGATCTCTTATCGATCGCTTCGCTAAAAATTGTACATTTTGCTATAAGCATAAATAAATCAACCCGTTGCATGAACTTATAAGAAAGGGTGTAGTTTTTATAACATCCTTAATTTCTCGCTACTAAGTGCTAATAAAAAAGCTTGTTAGCCCAACAGTTTGTTTTTACAAACCCGGACCTCGAGCCAGCCAACGAATATTCTAAAATATGGAAAGGTCGCCAAAACCATCAATAAATATCAACGGAAGGCACGCCGTATGCATAGCAGCCAACATGAGCTACGCAAAAATCAAAACTAAATACAAGGATTCCAAAAGAACAATTAACAAATTTCAGCTAACATTGTGCCCTGAAGACGGTTTGCCGATGTGCAACCGAAATATATCGGAAACAAAAATTAAATAAAATTGTTTTAATGTTTGTTTTTACAAGCCCGGACCTCGAGCCAGCCAACGAATATTCTAAAATATGGAAAGGTCGCCAAAACCATCAATAAATATCAACGGAAGGCACGCCGTATGCATAGCAGCCAACATGAGCTACGCAAAAATCAAAACTAAATACAAGGATTCCAAAAGAACAATTAACAAATTCCAGCTAACATTGTGCCCTGAAGACGGTTTGCCGATGTGTAACCGAAGTATATCGGAAACAAAAATTAAATAAAATTGTTTTCATGTTTGTTTTTAAAAACCCGGACCTCGAGCCAGCCAACGAATATTCTAAAATATGGAAAGGTCGCCAAAACCATCAATAAATATCAACGGAAGGCACGCCGTATGCATAGCAGCCAACATGAGCTTCGCAAAAATCAAAACTAAATACAAGGATTCCAAAAGAACAAGTAACAAATTCCAGCTAACATTGTGCCCTGAAGACGGATTGCCGATGTGCAACCGAAATATATCGGAAACAAAAATTAAATAAAATTGTTTTAATGTTTTTTTTACAAACCCGGACCTCGAGCCAGCCAACGAATATTCAAAAATATGGAAAGGTCGCCAAAACCATCAATAAATATCAACGGAAGGCACGCCGTATGCATAGCAGCCAACATGAGCTTCGCAAAAATCAAAACTAAACACAAGGATTCCAAAAGAACAATTAACAAATTCCAGCTAACATTGTGCCCTGAAGACGGTTTGCCGATGTGCAACCGAAATATATCGGAAACAAAAATTAAATAAAATTGTTTTAATGTTTGTTTTTACAAACCCGGACCTCGAGCCAGCCAACGAATATTCTAAAATATGGAAAGGTCGCCAAAACCATCAATAAATATCAACGGAAGGCACGCCGTATGCATAGCAGCCAACATGAGCTACGCAAAAATCAAAACTAAATACAAGGATTCCAAAAGAACAATTAACAAATTCCAGCTAACATTGTGCCCTGAAGACGGTTTGCCGATGTGTAACCGAAATATATCGGAAACAAAAATTAAATAAAATTGTTTTAATGTTTGTTTTTACAAACCCGGACCTCGAGCCAGCCAACGAATATTCTAAAATATGGAAAGGTCGCCAAAACCATCAATAAATATCAACGGAAGGCACGCCGTATGCATAGCAGCCAACATGAGCTACGCAAAAATCAAAACTAAATACAAGGATTCCAAAAGAACAAGTAACAAATTCCAGCTAACATTGTGCCCTGAAGACGGATTGCCGATGTGCAACCGAAATAAATCGAAAACAAAAATTAAATAAAATTGTTTTAATGTTTGTTTTTACAAACCCGGACCTCGAGACAGCTAACGAATATTCAAAAATATGGAAAGGTCGCGATAACCATCAATAAATATCAACGGAAGGCACGCCGTATGCATAGCAGCCAACATGAGCTTCGCAAAAATCAAAACTAAATACAAGGATTCCAAATGAACAATTAACAAATTCCCGCTAACATTGTGCTCTGAAGACAGTTTGCCGATGTGCAACCGAAATATATCGGAAACAAAAATTAAATGACATTTTTTTTTTACAAACCCGGACCTCGAGCCAGCCAACGAATATTCTAAAATATGGAAAGGTCGCCAAAACCATCCATAAATATCAACGGAAGGCACGCCGTATGCATAGCAGCCAACATGAGCTACGCAAAAATCAAAACTAAATACAAGGATTCCAAAAGAACAATTAACAAATTCCAGCTAACATTGTGCCCTGAAGACGGATTGCCGATGTGCAACCGAAATAAATGGAAAACAAAAATTAAATAAAATTGTTTTAATGTTTGTTTTTACAAACCCGGACCTCGAGCCAGCCAACGAATATTCTAAAATATGGAAAGGTCGCCAAAACCATCAATAAATATCAACGGAAGGCACGCCGTATGCATAGCAGCCAACATGAGCTACGCAAAAATCAAAACTAAATACAAGGGTTCCAAAAGAACAATTAACAAATTCCAGCTAACGTTGTGCCCTGAAGACGGTTTGCCGATGTGTAACCGAAATATATCGGAAACAAAAATTAAATAAAATTGTTTTGATGTTTGTTTTTACAAACCCGGACCTCGAGCCAGCCAACGAATATTCTAAAATATGGAAAGGTCGCCAAAACCATCAATAAATATCAACGAAAGGCACGCCGTATGAATAGCAGCCAACATGAGCTACGCAAAAATCAAAACTAAATACAAGGATTCCAAAAGAACAATTAACAAATTCCAGCTAACATTGTGCCCTGAAGACGGGTTGCTGATGTGCAACCGAAATAAATCGAAAACAAAAATTAAATAAAATTGTTTTAATGTTTGTTTTTACAAACCTGGACCTCGAGCCAGCCAACGAAATATATTCAAAAATATGGAAAGGTCGCCAATAACCATCAATAAATATCAACGGAAGGCACGCCGTATGCATAGCAGCCAACATGTTAGGTCGCACCATCATAAATATCCGGCGCCACTTTGCAAAAATCAAAACTAAATACAAGGATTCCAAAAGAACAATTAACAAATTCCAGCTAACATTGTGCCCTGAAGACGGGTTGCTGATGTGCAACCGAAATATATCGGAAACAAAAATTAAATAAAATTGTTTTAATGTTTGTTTTTACAAACCCGGACCTCGAGCCAGCCAACGAATATTCTAAAATATGGAAAGGTCGCCAAAACCATCAATAAATATCAACGAAAGGCACGCCGTATGAATAGCAGCCAACATGAGCTACGCAAAAATCAAAACTAAATACAAGGATTCCAAAAGAACAATTAACAAATTCCAGCTAACATTGTGCCCTGAAGACGGGTTGCTGATGTGCAACCGAAATATATCGGAAACAAAAATTAAATAAAATTGTTTTAATGTTTGTTTTTACAAACCCGGACCTCGAGCCAGCCAACGAATATTCTAAAATATGGAAAGGTCTCCTAAATCATCAATAAATATCAACGGAAGGCACGCCGTATGCATAGCAGCCAACATGAGCTACGCAAAAATCAAAACTAAATACAAGGATTCCAAAAGTACAATAAATAAATTCCAGCTAACATTGTGCCATGAAGACGGTTTGCCGATGTGCAACCAAAATATATCGGAAAAAAAATTAAATGAAATTTTTTTT
>JAEIGF010000444.1:0-65695 GCA_018903485.1 Drosophila littoralis
AGTGAAATTTCGGCCTGTGACTATATGGGATATTTGGGAGTATCATTTTCACATGAATTTTGACCAAAAATGATGTTGCCAGACTTAGATGCCGAATTGATCTATAATTTAAGCCATGAACAAAAAGCCACTCCTTATTTTCACATGAATGTTGACCAAAATTTATGTTGCCAGATTTAGATGCCGAATTGATCTAGAGGCCGAACCATGAACAGAAAGCCATTACTTATGAAAACCAGTTGATTTTTGAACGAGTTCTGGTGGGGTGAAATTTCGACCTGTGACTATATGGGATATTTGAGGGTCCCATTTTCACATGAATTTTAACCAAAAATAATATTGCCAGATTTAGATACGAATTGATCTATCAGTTAAGCCATGAACAAAAAGCCACTCCTTATGAAATCCAGTTGATTTTTGAACGAGTTCTGGTGGAGTGAAATTTCGGCCTGTGACTATATGGGATATTTGGGAGTATCATTTTCACATGAATTTTGACCAAAAATAATGTTGCCAGACTTAGATGCCGAATTTATTAATAAGTTAAGCCATGAACAAAAAGCCACTCCTTATTTTTCACATGAATGTTGACCAAAATTTATGTTGCCAGCTTTAGATGCCGAATTGATCTAGAGGCCGATCCATGAACAGAAAGCCACTACTTATGAAAACCAGTTGATTTTTGAACGAGTTCTGGTGGGGTGAAATTTCGACCTGTGACTATATGAGATATTTGAGGGTCCCATTTTCACATGAATTTTGACCCAAAATAATATTGCTAGAGGCCGAGTCATGAACAAAAAGCCACTCCTTATGGGGTATCATTTTCACATGAATTTTGACCAAAAATGATGTTGCCAGATTTAGATGCCGAATTGATCTATAAGTTAAGCCATGAACAAAAAGCCACTCCTTATGAAAACCAGTTGATTTTTGACCGAGTTCTGGTGGTGTGAAATTTCGGCCTGTGACTATATTGGATATTTGAGGGTCCCATTTTCACATGAATTTTGACCTAAAATAATTTTGCTAGATTTAGATACCGAATTGATCTATAAGTTAAGCCATGAACAAAAAGCCACACCTTATGAAAACCAGTTCATTTTTGAACGAGTTCTGGTGGGGTGAAATTTTGACCTGTGACTATATGGGATATTTGAGGGTCCCATTTTCAAATGAATTTTGACCAAAAATAATATTGTCAGATTTAGATGCCGAATTGATCTAAAAGCCAAGCCATGAACAAAAAGACACTTCTTAAGAAAAGCGGTTGATTTTTGGCCGTCTTCTGGTGCTGGCAAATTTCGACCTGTTTCTATATGGCATATTTGAGGGTATCATTTTCACCTGAATTTTGTCCAAAAATGATGTTGCCAGATTTAGATGCCGAATTGATTTAAAGGCCAAGCCATGAACACAAAAGCCACCACTTAAGAAAAGCGTTTGATTTTTGACTGAGTTATGGAGGTGATTTAGAGGCCGAGTCATGAACAAAAAGCCACTCCTTATGAAATGCAGTTGATTTTTGACCGAGTTCTGGTGGTGTGAAATTTCGACCTGTGACTATATGGGATATTTGGGGGTATCATTTTCACATGAATTTTGACCAAAAATGATGTTGCCAGACTTAGATGCCGAATAGATCTATAATTTAAGCCATGAACAAAAAGCCACTCCTTATTTTCACATGAATGTTGACCAAAATTTTTGTTGCCAGATTTAGATGCCGAATTGATCTAGAGGCCGAACCATGAAAAGAAAGCCATTACTTATGAAAACCAGTTGATTTTGAACGAGTTCTGGTGGGGTGAAATTTCGACCTGTGACTATATGGGATATTTGAGGGTCCCATTTTCACATGAATTTTGACTCAAAATAATATTGCCAGATTTAGATACCGAATTGATCTTCAAGTTAAGCCATGAATAAAAAGCCACTCCTTATGAAAACCAGTTGATTTTTGAGCGAGTTCTGGTGGGGTAATTTCGACCTGTGACTATATGGGATATTTGAGGGACCCATTTTCACATGAATTTTGACCAAAAATTATGTTGCCAGATTTAGATGCCGAATTGATCTAGAGGCCGAACCATGAACAGAAAGCCACTACTTATGAAAACCAGTTGATTTTTGAGCGAGTTATGGGGGTGATCTAGAGGCCGAGTCATGAACAAAAAGCCACTCCTTATGAAAAGCAGTTGATTTTTGACCGAGTTCTGGTGGTGTGAAATTTCGACCTGAGACTATATTGGATATTTGAGGGTCCCATTTTCACATGAATTTTGACCAAAAATAATATTGACAGATTTAGATGCCGAATTGATATAAAAGCCAAACCATAAACAAAAAGACACTCCTTAAGAAAAGCTGTTGATTTTTGATCGTCTTCTGGTGCTGGGAAATTTCGACTTGTCACTATATGGGATATTTGAGGGTCCCATTTCCACATGAATTTTGACCAAAAATAATATTGAAAAATTTAGATACCGAATTGGTCTATAAGTTAAGCCATGAACAAAAAGCCACTCCTTATGAAAACCAATTGATTTTTGAACGAGTTCTGGTGGGGTGAAATTTCGACCTGTGACTATATGGGATATTTGAGGGTCCCATTTCCACATGAATTTTGACCAAAAATAATATTGCCAAATTTAGATACCGAATTGATCTATAAGTTAAGCCATGAACAAAAAGCCACTCCTTATGAAAACCAGTTGATTTTTGAACGAGTTCTGGTGGGGTGAAATTTCGACCTGTGACTATATGGGATATTTGAGGGTCCCATTTTCACATGAATTTTGACCAAAAATAATATTGCCAGATTTAGATACCGAATTGATCTATAAGTTAAGCCATGAACAAAAAGCCACTCCTTATGAAAACCAGTTGATTTTTGAACGAGTTCTAGTGGGGTGAAATTTCGACCTGTGACTATATGGGATATTTGAGGGTCCCATTTTCACATGAATTTTGACCAAAAATAATATTGTCAGATTTAGATGCCGAATTGATCTAGAGGCCGATCCATGAACAGAAAGCCACTACTTATGAAAACCAGTTGATTTTTGAGCGAGTTATGGGGGTGATCTAGAGGCCGAGTCATGAACAAAAAGCCACTCCTTATGAAAAGCAGTTGATTTTTGACCGAGTTCTGGTGGTGTGAAATTTCGACCTGTGACTATATGGGATATTTGAGGGTCCCATTTCCACATAAATTTTGACCAAAAATAATATTGCCAAATTTAGATACCGAATTGATCTAAAAGCCAAGCCATGAACAAAAAGACACTTCTTAAGAAAAGCGGTTTATTTTTGGCCGTCTTCTGGTGCTGGCAAATTTCGACCTGTTTCTATATGGCATATTTGAGGGTATCATTTTCACATGAATTTTGTCCAAAAATGATGTTGCCAGATTTAGATGCCGAATTGATTTAAAGGCCAAGCCATGAACACAAAAGCCACCACTTAAGAAAAGCGTTTGATTTTTGACTGAGTTATGGGGGGTGATCTAGAGGCCGAGTCATGAACAAAAAGCCACTCCTTATGAAATGCAGTTGATTTTTGACCGAGTTCTGGTGGTGTAAAATTTCGACCTGTGACTATATGCGATATTTGGGGGTATCATTTTCACATGAATTTTGACCAAAAATGATGTTGCCAGACTTAGATGCCGAATTGATCTATAATTTAAGCCATGAACAAAAAAGACACTCCTTATTTTTACATGAATGTTGACCAAAATTTATGTTGCCAGATTTAGATGCCGAATTGATCTAGAGGCCGAACCATGAACAGAAAGCCATTACTTATGAAAACCAGTTGATTTTTGAACGAGTTCTGGTGGGGTGAAATTTCGACCTGTGACTATATGGGATATTTGAGGATCCCATTTTCACATGAATTTTGACCAAAAATAATATTGCCAGATTTAGATACCGAATTGATCTATAAGTTAAGCCATGAACAAAAAGCCACTCCTTATGAAAACCAGTTGATTTTTGAACGAGTTCTGGTGGGGTGAAATTTCGACCTGTGACTATATGGGATATTTGAGGGTCCCATTTTCACATGAATTTTGACCAAAAATAATATTGTCAGATTTAGATGCCGAATTGATCTAGAGGCCGAACCATGAACAGAAAGCCACTACTTTTGAAAACCAGTTGATTTTTGAGCGAGTTATGGGGGAGATCTAGAGGCCGAGTCATGAACAAGAAGCCACTCCTTATGAAAAGCAGTTGATTTTTGACCGAGTTCTGGTGGTGTGAAATTTCGACCTGTGACTCTATGGGATATTTGGGGGTATCATTTTCACATGAATTTTGACCAAAAATGATGTTGCCAGACTTAGATGCCGAATTGATCTATAATTTAAGCCATGAACAAAAAGCCACTCCTTATTTTCACATGAATGTTGACCAAAATTTATGTTGCCAGATTTAGATGCCGAATTGATCTAGAGCCGAACCATGAACAGAAAGCCATTACTTATGAAAACCAGTTGATTTTTGAACGAGTTCCGGTGCTTTCAAATTTCGACCTGTTTCTATATGGCATATTTGAGGGTATCATTTTCACATGAATTTTGTCCAAAAATGATGTTGCCAGATTTAGATGCCGAATTGATTTAAAGGCCAAGCCATGAACACAAAAGCCACCACTTAAGAAAAGCGTTTGATTTTTGACTGAGTTATGGGTGTGATCTAGAGGCCGAGTCATGAACAAAAAGCCACTCCTTATGAAATGCAGTTGATTTTTGACCGAGTTCTGGTGGTGTGAAATTTCGGCCTGTGACTATATTGGATATTTGAGGGTCCCATTTTCACATGAATTTTGACCTAAAATAATATTGCTAGATTTAGATACCAAATTGATCTATAAGTTAAGCCATGAACAAAAAGCCACACCTTATGAAAACCAGTTCATTTTTGAACGAGTTCTGGTGGGGTGAAATTTCGACCTGTGACTATATGGGATATTTGATTGTCCCATTTTCACATGAATTTTGACCAAAAAGAATATTGCCAGATTTAGATACGAATTGATCTATCAGTTAAGCCATGAACAAAAAGCCACTCCTTAGATTTAGATACCAAATTGATCTATAAGTTAAGCCATGAACAAAAAGCCACACCTTATGAAAACCAGTTGATTTTTGAGCGAGTTCTGGTGGTGTGAAATTTCGACCTGTGTCTATATGGCATATTTGAGGGTATCATTTTCACATGAATTTTGTCCAAAAATGATGTTGCCAGATTTAGATGCCGAATTGATTTAAAGGCCAAGCCATGAACACAAAAGCCACCACTTAAGAAAAGCGTTTGATTTTTGACCAGGTTATGGGGGGTGATCTAGAGGCCGAGTCATGAACAAAAAGCCACTCCTTATGAAATGCAGTTGATTTTTGACCGAGTTCTGGTGGTGTGAAATTTCGACCTGTGTCTATATGGCATATTTGAGGGTATCATTTTCACATGAATTTTGACCAAAAATGATGTTGCCAGAATTAGATGCCGAATTGATCTAAATGCCCTTCCATGAACAAAAAGCCACTCCTTAAGAAAAGCAGCGTATTTTTGACCAGGTTATGGGGCTGATCTAGAGGCCGAGTCATGAACAAAAAGCCACTCCTTATGAAAACCAGTTGATTTTTGAACGAGTTCTGGTGGGGTGAAATTTCGACCTGTGACTATATGGGATATTTGAGGGTCCCATTTTCACATGAATTTTGACCAGAAATAATATTGCCAGATTTAGATACCGAATTGATCTATAAGTTAAGCCATGAACAAAAAGCCACTCCTTATGAAAACCAGTTGATTTTTGAACGAGTTCTGGTGGTGTGAAATTTCGACCTGTGACTATATGGGATATTTGGGAGTATCATTTTCACATGAATTTTGACCAAAAATAATGTTGCCAGACTTAGATGCCGAATTGATTAATAAGTTAAGCCATGAACAAAAAGCCACTCCTTATTTTCACATGAATGTTGACCAAAATTTATGTTGCCAGATTTAGATGCCGAATTGATCTAGAGGCCGAACCATGAACAGAAAGCCATTACTTATGAAAACCAGTTGATTTTTGAACGAGTTCTGGTGGGGTGAAATTTCGACCTGTGACTATATTGGATATTTGAGGGTCCCATTTTCACATGAATTTTGACCAAAAATAATATTGCCAGATTTAGATACCGAATTGATCTATAAGTTAAGCCATGAACAAAAAGCCACACCTTATGAAAACCAGTTGATTTTTGAACGAGTTCTGGTGGGGTGAAATTTCGACCTGTGACTATATGAGATATTTGAGGGTCCCATTTTCACATGAATTTTGACCCAAAATAATATTGCTAGAGGCCGAGTCATGAACAAAAAGCCACTCCTTATGGGGTATCATTTTCACATGAATTTTGACCAAAAATTATGTTGCCAGACTTAGATGCCGAATTGATCTATAAGTTAAGCCATGAACAAAAAGCCACTCCTTATGAAAACCAGTTGATTTTTGGCCGTCTTCTGGTGCTTTCAAATTTCGACCTGTTTCTATATGGCATATTTGAGGGTATCATTTTCACATGAATTTTGTCCAAAAATGATGTTGCCAGATTTAGATGCCGAATTGATTTAAAGGCCAAGCCATGAACACAAAAGCCACCACTTAAGAAAAGCGTTTGATTTTTGACTGAGTTATGGGTGTGATCTAGAGGCCGAGTCATGAACAAAAAGCCACTCCTTATGAAATGCAGTTGATTTTTGACCGAGTTCTGGTGGTGTGAAATTTCGACCTGTGACTCTATGGGATATTTGGGGGTATCATTTTCACATGAATTTTGACCAAAAATGATGTTGCCAGACTTAGATGCCGAATTGATCTATAATTTAAGCCATGAACAAAAAGCCACTCCTTATTTTCACATGAATGTTGACCAAAATTTATGTTGCCAGATTTAGATGCCGAGTTGATCTAGAGGCCGAACCATGAACAGAAAGCCATTACTTATGAAAACCAGTTGATTTTTGAACGAGTTCTGGTGGGGTGAAATTTCGACCTGTGACTATATTGGATATTTGAGGGTCCCATTTTCACATGAATTTTGACCAAAAATAATATTGCCAGATTTAGATACCGAATTGAACTATAAGTTAAGCCATGAACAAAAAGCCACACCTTATGAAAACCTGTTGATTTTTGAACGAGTTCTGGTGGGGTGAAATTTCGACCTGTGACTATATGGGATATTTGAGGGTCGCATTTTCACATGAATTTTGACCAAAAATAATATTGCCAGATTTAGATACCGAATTGAACTATAAGTTAAGCCATGAACAAAAAGCCACACCTTATGAAAACCTGTTGATTTTTGAACGAGTTCTGGTGGGGTGAAATTTCGACCTGTGACTATATGGGATATTTGAGGGTCCCATTTTCACATGAATTTTGACCCAAAATAATATTGCTAGAGGCCGAGTCATGAACAAAAAGCCACTCCTTATGGGGTATCATTTTCACATGAATTTTGACCAAAAATTATGTTGCCAGACTTAGATGCCGAATTGATCTATAAGTTAAGCCATGAACAAAAAGCCACTCCTTATGAAAACCAATTGATTTTTGGCCGTCTTCTGGTGCTTTCAAATTTCGACCTGTTTCTATATGGCATATTTGAGGGTATCATTTTCACATGAATTTTGACCCAAAATAATATTGCTAGAGGCCGAGTCATGAACAAAAAGCCACTCCTTATGGGGTATCATTTTCACATGAATTTTGACCAAAAATGATGTTGCCAGACTTAGATGCCGAATTTATCTATAAGTTAAGCCATGAACAAAAAGCCACACCTTATGAAAACCAGTTGATTTTTTAACGAGTTCTGGTGGGGTGAAATTTCGACCTGTGACTATATGGGATATTTTAGGGTCCCATTTTCAAATGAATTTTGACCAAAAATAATATTGTCAGATTTAGATGCCGAATTGATCTAAAAGCCAAGCCATGAACAAAAAGACACTTCTTAAGAAAAGCGGTTGATTTTTGGCCGTCTTCTGGTGCTGGCAAATTTCGACCTGTTTCTATATGGCATATTTGAGGGTATCATTTTCACATGAATTTTGTCCAAAAATGATGTTGCCAGATTTAGATGCCGAATTGATTTAAAGGCCAAGCCATGAACACAAAAGCCACCACTTAAGAAAAGCGTTTGATTTTTTGACTGAGTTATGGGGGGTGATCTAGAGGCCGAGTCATGAACAAAAAGCCACTCCTTATGAAATGCAGTTGATTTTTGACCGAGTTCTGGTGGTGTGAAATTTCGACCTGTGACTATATGGGATATTTGGGGGTATCATTTTCACATGAATTTTGACCAAAAATGATGTTGCCAGACTTAGATGCCGAATAGATCTATAATTTAAGCCATGAACAAAAAGCCACTCCTTATTTTCACATGAATGTTGACCAAAATTTCTGTTGCCAGATTTAGATGCCGAATTGATCTAGAGGCCGAACCATGAAAAGAAAGCCATTACTTATGAAAACCAGTTGATTTTTGAACGAGTTCTGGTGGGGTGAAATTTCGACCTGTGCCTATATGGGATATTTGAGGGTCCCATTTTCACATGAATTTTGACTCAAAATAATATTGCCAGATTTAGATACCGAATTGATCTTCAAGTTAAGCCATGAATAAAAAGCCACTCCTTATGAAAACCAGTTGATTTTTGAGCGAGTTCTGGTGGGGTAATTTCGACCTGTGACTATATGGGATATTTGAGGGTCCCATTTTCACATGAATTTTGACCAAAAATTATGTTGTCAGATTTAGATGCCGAATTGATCTAGAGGCCGAACCATGAACAGAAAGCCACTACTTATGAAAACCAGTTGATTTTTGAGCGAGTTATGGGGGTGATCTAGAGGCCGAGTCATGAACAAAAAGCCACTCCTTATGAAAAGCGGTTGATTTTTGACCGAGTTCTGGTGGTGTGAAATTTCGACCTGAGACTATATTGGATATTTGAGGGTCCCATTTTCACATGAATTTTGACCAAAAATAATATTGACAGATTTAGATGCCGAATTGATATAAAAGCCAAACCATAAACAAAAAGACACTCCTTAAGAAAAGCTGTTGATTTTTGATCGTCTTCTGGTGCTGGGAAATTTCGACTTGTCACTATATGGGATATTTGAGGGTCCCATTTCCACATGAATTTTGACCAAAAATAATATTGAAAAATTTAGATACCGAATTGGTCTATAAGTTAAGCCATGAACAAAAAGCCACTCCTTATTTTTACATGAATGTTGACCAAAATTTATGTTCCCAGATTTAGATGCCGAATTGATCTAGAGGCCGAACCATGAACAGAAAGCCATTACTTATGAAAACCAGTTGATTTTTGAACGAGTTCTGGTGGGGTGAAATTTCGACCTGTGACTATATGGGATATTTGAGGGTCCCATTTTCACATGAATTTTGACCAAAAATAATATTGCCAGATTTAGATACCGAATTGATCTATAAGTTAAGCCATGAACAAAAAGCCACTCCTTATGAAAACCAGTTGATTTTTGAACGAGTTCTGGTGGGGTGAAATTTCGACCTGTGACTATATGGGATATTTGAGGGTCCCATTTTCACATGAATTTTGACCAAAAATAATATTGTCAGATTTAGATGCCGAATTGATCTAGAGGCCGAACCATGAACAGAAAGCCACTACTTTTGAAAACCAGTTGATTTTTGAGCGAGTTATGGGGGGAGATCTAGAGGCCGAGTCATGAACAAAAAGCCACTCCCTTATGAAAAGCAGTTGATTTTTGACCGAGTTCTGGTGGTGTGAAATTTCGATCTGTGACTCTATGGGATATTTGGGGGTATCATTTTCACATGAATTTTGACCAAAAATGATGTTGCCAGATTTAGATGCCGAATTGATTTAAATTCCAAGCCATGAACACAAAAGCCACCACTTAAGAAAAGCGTTTGATTTTTGACTGAGTTATGGGTGTGATCTAGAGGCCGAGTCATGAACAAAAAGCCACTCCTTATGAAATGCAGTTAATTTTTGACAGAGTTCTGGTGGTGTGAAATTTCGGCCTGTGACTATATTGGATATTTGAGGGTCCCATTTTCACATGAATTTTGACCTAAAATAATATTGCTAGATTTAGATACCAAATTGATCTATAAGTTAAGCCATGAACAAAAAGCCACACCTTATGAAAACCAGTTCATTTTTGAACGAGTTCTGGTGGGGTGAAATTTCGACCTGTGACTATATGGGATATTTGATAGACCCATTTTCACATGAATTTTGACCAAAAAGAATATTGCCAGATTTAGATACGAATTGATCTATCAGTTAAGCCATGAACAAAAAGCCACTCCTTATGAAAACCAGTTGATTTTTGAGCGAGTTCTGGTGGTGTGAAATTTCGACCTGTGTCTATATGGCATATTTGAGGGTATCATTTTCACATGAATTTTGTCCAAAAATGATGTTGCCAGATTTAGATGCCGAATTGATTTAAATTCCAAGCCATGAACACAAAAGCCACCACTTAAGAAAAGCGTTTGATTTTTGACTGAGTTATGGGTGTGATCTAGAGGCCGAGTCATGAACAAAAAGCCACTCCTTATGAAATGCAGTTGATTTTTGACCGAGTTCTGGTGGTGTGAAATTTCGACCTGTGTCTATATGGCATATTTGAGGGTATCATTTTCACATGAATTTTGACCAAAAATGATGTTGCCAGAATTAGATGCCGAATTGATCTAAATGCCCTTCCATGAACAAAAAGCCACTCCTTAAGAAAAGCAGCGTATTTTTGACCAGGTTATGGGGCTGATCTAGAGGCCGAGTCATGAACAAAAAGCCACTCCTTATGAAAACCAGTTGATTTTTGAACGAGTTCTGGTGGGGTGAAATTTCGACCTGTGACTATATGGGATATTTGAGGGTCCCATTTTCACATGAATTTTGACCAGAAATAATATTGCCAGATTTAGATACCGAATTGATCTATAAGTTAAGCCATGAACAAAAAGCCACTCCATATGAAAACCAGTTGATTTTTGAACGAGTTCTGGTGGTGTGAAATTTCGACCTGTGACTATATGGGATATTTGGGAGTATCATTTTCACATGAATTTTGACCAAAAATAATGTTGCCAGACTTAGATGCCGAATTGATTAATAAGTTAAGCCATGAACAAAAAGCCACTCCTTATTTTCACATGAATGTTGACCAAAATTTATGTTGCCAGATTTAGATGCCGAATTGATCTAGAGGCCGAACCATGAACAGAAAGCCATTACTTATGAAAACCAGTTGATTTTTGAACGAGTTCTGGTGGGGTGAAATTTCGACCTGTGACTATATGGGATATTTGAGGGTCCCATTTTCACATGAATTTTGACCAAAAATAATATTGCCAGATTTAGATACCGAATTGATCTATAAGTTAAGCCATGAACAAAAAGCCACACCTTATGAAAACCAGTTGATTTTTGAACGAGTTCTGGTGGGGTGAAATTTCGACCTGTGACTATATGAGATATTTGAGGGTCCCATTTTCACATGAATTTTGACCCAAAATAATATTGCTAGAGGCCGAGTCATGAACAAAAAGCCACTCCTTATGGGGTATCATTTTCACATGAATTTTGACCAAAAATTATGTTGCCAGACTTAGATGCCGAATTGATCTATAAGTTAAGCCATGAACAAAAAGCCACTCCTTATGAAAACCAGTTGATTTTTGGCCGTCTTCTGGTGCTTTCAAATTTCGACCTGTTTCTATATGGCATATTTGAGGGTATCATTTTCACATGAATTTTGTCCAAAAATGATGTTGCCAGATTTAGATGCCGAATTGATTTAAAGGCCAAGCCATGAACACAAAAGCCACCACTTAAGAAAAGCGTTTGATTTTTGACTGAGTTATGGGTGTGATCTAGAGGCCGAGTCATGAACAAAAAAGCCACTCCTTATGAAATGCAGTTGATTTTTGACCAAGTTCTGGTGGTGTGAAATTTCGACCTGTGACTCTATGGGATATTTGGGGGTATCATTTTCACATGAATTTTGACCAAAAATGATGACTTAGATGCCGAATTGATCTATAATTTAAGCCATGAACAAAAAGCCACTCCTTATTTTCACATGAATGTTGACCAAAATTTATGTTGCCAGATTTAGATGCCGAGTTGATCTAGAGGCCGAACCATGAACAGAAAGCCATTACTTATGAAAACCAGTTGATTTTTGAACAAGTTCTGGTGGGGTGAAATTTCGACCTGTGACTATATTGGATATTTGAGGGTCCCATTTTCACATGAATTTTGACCAAAAATAATATTGCCAGATTTAGATACCGAATTGAACTATAAGTTAAGCCATGAACAAAAAGCCACACCTTATGAAATCCAGTTGATTTTTGAACGAGTTCTGGTGGGGTGAAATTTCGACCTGTGACTATATGGGATATTTGAGGGTCCCATTTTCACATGAATTTTGACCCAAAATAATATTGCCAGATTTAGATACCGAATTGATCTATAAGTTAAGCCATGAACAAAAAGCCACACCTTATGAAAACCAGTTGATTTTTGAACGAGTTCTGGTGGGGTGAAATTTCGACCTGTGACTATATTGGATATTTGAGGGTCCCATTTTCACATGAATTTTGACCCAAAATAATATTGCTAGAGGCCGAGTCATGAATAAAAAGCCACTCCTTATGGGGTATCATTTTCACATGAATTTTGACCAAAAATGATGTTGCCAGACTTAGATGCCGAATTGATCCATAAGTTAAGCCATGAACAAAAAGCCACTGCTTATGAAAACCAGTTGATTTTTGGCCGTCTTCTGGTGCTTTCAAATTTCGACCTGTTTCTATATGGCATATTTGAGGGTATCATTTTCACATGAATTTTGTCCAAAAATGATGTTGCCAGATTTAGATGCCGAATTGATTTAAAGGCCAAGCCATGAACACAAAAGCCACCACTTAAGAAAAGCGTTTGATTTTTGACTGAGTTATGGGGGTGATCTAGAGGCCGAGTCATGAACAAAAAGCCACTCCTTATGAAATGCAGTTGATTTTTGACCGAGTTCTGGTGGTGTGAAATTTCGACCTGTGACTCTATGGGATATTTGGGGGTATCATTTTCACATGAATTTTGACCAAAAATGATGTTGCCAGACTTAGATGCCGAATTGATCTATAATTTAAGCCATGAACAAAAAGCCACTCCTTATTTTCACATGAATGTTGACCAAAATTTATGTTGCCAGATTTAGATGCCGAGTTGATCTAGAGGCCGAACCATGAACAGAAAGCCATTACTTATGAAAACCAGTTGATTTTTGAACGAGTTCTGGTGGGGTGAAATTTCGACCTGTGACTATATTGGATATTTGAGGGTCCCATTTTCACATGAATTTTGACCAAAAATAATATTGCCAGATTTAGATACCGAATTGAACTATAAGTTAAGCCATGAACAAAAAGCCACACCTTATGAAAACCAGTTGATTTTTGAACGAGTTCTGGTGGGGTGAAATTTCGACCTGTGACTATATTGGATATTTGAGGGTCCCATTTTCACATGAATTTTGACCCAAAATAATATTGCTAGAGGCCGAGTCATGAATAAAAAGCCACTCCTTATGGGGTATCATTTTCACATGAATTTTGACCAAAAATGATGTTGCCAGACTTAGATGCCGAATTGATCTATAAGTTAAGCCATGAACAAAAAGCCACTCCTTATGAAAACCAGTTGATTTTTGGCCGTCTTCTGGTGCTTTCAAATTTCGACCTGTTTCTATATGGCATATTTGAGGGTATCATTTTCACATGAATTTTGTCCAAAAATGATGTTGCCAGATTTAGATGCCGAATTGATTTAAAGGCCAAGCCATGAACACAAAAGCCACCACTTAAGAAAAGCGTTTGATTTTTGACTGAGTTATGGGTGTGATCTAGAGGCCGAGTCATGAACAAAAAGCCACTCCTTATGAAATCCAGTTGATTTTTGAACGAGTTCTGGTGGTGTGAAATTTCGACCTGTGACTCTATGGGATATTTGGGGGTATCATTTTCACATGAATTTTGACCAAAAATTATGTTGCCAGACTTAGATGCCGAATTGATCTATAATTTAAGCCATGAACAAAAAGCCACTCCTTATTTTCACATGAATGTTGACCAAAATTTATGTTGCCAGATTTAGATGCCGAGTTGATCTAGAGGCCGAACCATGCACAGAAAGCCATTACTTATGAAAACCTGTTGATTTTTGAACGAGTTCTGGTGGGGTGAAATTTCGACCTGTGACTATATGGGATATTTGAGGGTCCCATTTTCACATGAATTTTGACCAAAAATAATATTGCCAGATTTAGATACCGAATTGATCTATAAGTTAAGCCATGAACAAAAAGCCACACCTTATGAAAACCAGTTGATTTTTGACCGAGTTCTGGTGGGGTGAAATTTCGACCTGTGACTATATTGGATATTTGAGGGTCCCATTTTCACATGAATTTTGACCAAAAATAATATTGCCAGATTTAGATACCGAATTGATCTATAAGTTAAGCCATGAACAAAAAGCCACACCTTATGAAAACCAGTTGATTTTTGAACGAGTTCTGGTGGGGTGAAATTTCGACCTGTGACTATATGAGATATTTGAGGGTCCCATTTTCACATGAATTTTGACCCAAAATAATATTGCTAGAGGCGGAGTCATGAACAAAAAGCCACTCCTTATGGGGTATCATTTTCACATGAATTTTGACCAAAAATTATGTTGCCAGACTTAGATGCCGAATTGATCTATAAGTTAAGCCATGAACAAAAAGCCACTCCTTATGAAAACCAGTTGATTTTTGGCCGTCTTCTGGTGCTTTCAAATTTCGACCTGTTTCTATATGGCATATTTGAGGGTATCATTTTCACATGAATTTTGTCCAAAAATGATGTTGCCAGATTTAGATGCCGAATTGATTTAAAGGCCAAGCCATGAACACAAAAGCCACCACTTAAGAAAAGCGTTTGATTTTTGACTGAGTTATGGGTGTGATCTAGAGGCCGAGTCATGAACAAAAAGCCACTCCTTATGAAAACCAGTTGATTTTTGAACGAGTTCTGGTGGGGTGAAATTTCGACCTGTGACTATATTGGATATTTGAGGGTCCCATTTTCACATGAATTTTGACCAAAAATAATATTGCCAGATTTAGATACCGAATTGATATATAAGTTAAGCCATGAACAAAAAGCCACACCTTATGAAAACCAGTTGATTTTTGAACGAGTTCTGGTGGGGTGAAATTTCGACCTGTGACTATATGAGATATTTGAGGGTCCCATTTTCACATGAATTTTGACCCAAAATAATATTGCTAGAGGCCGAGTCATGAACAAAAAGCCACTCCTTATGAAAACCAGTTGATTTTTGAACGAGTTCTGGTGGGGTGAAATTTCGACCTGTGACTATATGGGATATTTGAGGGTCCCATTTTCAAATGAATTTTGACCAAAAATAATATTGTCAGATTTAGATGCCGAATTGATCTAAAAGCCAAGCCATGAACAAAAAGACACTTACTAAGAAAAGCAGTTGATTTTTGAGCGAGTTATAGGGGGATCTAGAGGCCGAGTCATGAACAAAAAGCCACTCCATATGAAAAGCAGTTGATTTTTTACCGACTTCTGGTGCTGGGAAATTTCGACCTGTGACTATATGGGATATTTGAGGGTCCCATTTTCACATGAATTTTGACCAAAAATTATGTTGCCAGATTTAGATGCCGAATTGATCTAGAGGCTGAACCATGAACAGAAAGCCACTTCTTAAGAAAAGCGGTTGATTTTTTACCGTCTTCTGGTGCTGGGAAATTTCGACCTGTTTCTATATGGCATATTTGAGGGTCCCATTTCCACATGAATTTTGACCAAAAATAATATTGCCAAATTTAGATACCGAATTGATCTATAAGTTAAGCCAAGAATAAAAAGCCACTCCTTATGAAAACCAGTTGATTTTTGAACGAGTTCTGGTGGGGTGAAATTTCGACCTGTGACTATATGGGATATTTGAGGGTCCCATTTTCACATGAATTTTGACCAAAAATAATATTGCCAGATTTAGATACCGAATTGATCTATAAGTTAAGCCATGAACAAAAAGCCACTCCTTATGAAAACCAGTTGATTTTTGAACGAGTTCTGGTGGGGTGAAATTTCGACCTGTGACTATATGGGATATTTGAGGGTCCCATTTTCAAATGAATTTTGACCAAAAATAATATTGTCAGATTTAGATGCCGAATTGATATAAAAGCCAAGCCATGAACAAAAAGACACTTACTAAGAAAAGCAGTTGATTTTTGAGCGAGTTATAGGGGGATCTAGAGGCCGAGTCATGAACAAAAAGCCACTCCATATGAAAAGCAGTTGATTTTTTACCGACTTCTGGAGCTGGGAAATTTCGACCTGTGACTATATGGGATATTTGAGGGTCCCATTTTCACATGAATTTTGACCAAAAATTATGTTGCCAGATTTAGATGCCGAATTGATCTAGAGGCTGAACCATGAACAGAAAGCCACTTCTTAAGAAAAGCGGTTGATTTTTTACCGTCTTCTGGTGCTGGGAAATTTCGACCTGTTTCTATATGGCATATTTGAGGGTCCCATTTCCACATGAATTTTGACCAAAAATAATATTGCCAAATTTAGATACCGAATTGATCTATAAGTTAAGCCATGAATAAAAAGCCACTCCTTATGAAAACCAGTTGATTTTTGAACGAGTTCTGGTGGGGTGAAATTTCGACCTGTGACTATATGGGATATTTGAGGGTCCCATTTTCACATGAATTTTGACCAAAAATAATATTGCCAGATTTAGATACCGAATTGATCTATAAGTTAAGCCATGAACAAAAAGCCACTCCTTATGAAAACCAGTTGATTTTTGAACGAGTTCTGGTGGGGTGAAATTTCGACCTGTGACTATATGGGATATTTGAGGGTCCCATTTTCAAATGAATTTTGACCAAAAATAATATTGTCAGATTTAGATGCCGAATTGATCTAAAAGCCAAGCCATGAACAAAAAGACACTTACTAAGAAAAGCAGTTGATTTTTGAGCGAGTTATAGGGGGATCTAGAGGCCGAGTCATGAACAAAAAGCCACTCCATATGAAAAGCAGTTGATTTTTTACCGACTTCTGGTGCTGGGAAATTTCGACCTGTGACTATATGGGATATTTGAGGGTCCCATTTTCACATGAATTTTGACCAAAAATTATGTTGCCAGATTTAGATGCCGAATTGATCTAGAGGCTGAACCATGAACAGAAAGCCACTTCTTAAGAAAAGCGGTTGATTTTTTACCGTCTTCTGGTGCTGGGAAATTTCGACCTGTTTCTATATGGCATATTTGAGGGTCCCATTTCCACATGAATTTTGACCAAAAATAATATTGCCAAATTTAGATACCGAATTGATCTATAAGTTAAGCCAAGAATAAAAAGCCACTCCTTATGAAAACCAGTTGATTTTTGAACGAGTTCTGGTGGGGTGAAATTTCGACCTGTGACTATATGGGATATTTGAGGGTCCCATTTTCACATGAATTTTGACCAAAAATAATATTGCCAGATTTAGATACCGAATTGATCTATAAGTTAAGCCATGAACAAAAAGCCACTCCTTATGAAAACCAGTTGATTTTTGAACGAGTTCTGGTGGGGTGAAATTTCGACCTGTGACTATATGGGATATTTGAGGGTCCCATTTTCAAATGAATTTTGACCAAAAATAATATTGTCAGATTTAGATGCCGAATTGATCTAAAAGCCAAGCCATGAACAAAAAGACACTTACTAAGAAAAGCAGTTGATTTTTGAGCGAGTTATAGGGGGATCTAGAGGCCGAGTCATGAACAAAAAGCCACTCCATATGAAAAGCAGTTGATTTTTTACCGACTTCTGGTGCTGGGAAATTTCGACCTGTGACTATATGGGATATTTGAGGGTCCCATTTTCACATGAATTTTGACCAAAAATTATGTTGCCAGATTTAGATGCCGAATTGATCTAGAGGCTGAACCATGAACAGAAAGCCACTTCTTAAGAAAAGCGGTTGATTTTTTACCGTCTTCTGGTGCTGGGAAATTTCGACCTGTTTCTATATGGCATATTTGAGGGTCCCATTTCCACATGAATTTTGACCAAAAATAATATTGCCAAATTTAGATACCGAATTGATCTATAAGTTAAGCCATGAATAAAAAGCCACTCCTTATGAAAACCAGTTGATTTTTGAACGAGTTCTGGTGGGGTGAAATTTCGACCTGTGACTATATGGGATATTTGAGGGTCCCATTTTCACATGAATTTTGACCAAAAATAATATTGCCAAATTTAGATACCGAATTGATCTATAAGTTAAGCCATGAATAAAAAGCCACTCCTTATGAAAACCAGTTGATTTTTGAACGAGTTCTGGTGGGGTGAAATTTCGACCTGTGACTATATGGGATATTTGAGGGTCCCATTTCCACATGAATTTTGACCAAAAATAATATGGCCAATTTAGATACCGAATTGATCTATAAGTTAAGCCTTGAATAAAAAGCCACTCCTTATGAAAACCAGTTGATTTTTGAACGAGTTCTGGTGGGGTGAAATTTCGACCTGTGACTATATGGGATATTTGAGGGTCCCATTTTCACATGAATTTTGACCCAAAATAATATTGCTAGAGGCCGAGTCATGAACAAAAAGCCACTCCTTATGAAAACCAGTTGATTTTTGAACGAGTTCTGGTGGGGTGAAATTTCGACCTGTGACTATATGGGATATTTGAGGGTCCCATTTTCAAATGAATTTTGACCAAAAATAATATTGTCAGATTTAGATGCCGAATTGATCTAAAAGCCAAGCCATGAACAAAAAGACACTTACTAAGAAAAGCAGTTGATTTTTGAGCGAGTTATAGGGGGATCTAGAGGCCGAGTCATGAACAAAAAGCCACTCCATATGAAAAGCAGTTGATTTTTTACCGACTTCTGGTGCTGGGAAATTTCGACCTGTGACTATATGGGATATTTGAGGGTCCCATTTTCACATGAATTTTGACCAAAAATTATGTTGCCAGATTTAGATGCCGAATTGATCTAGAGGCTGAACCATGAACAGAAAGCCACTTCTTAAGAAAAGCGGTTGATTTTTTACCGTCTTCTGGTGCTGGGAAATTTCGACCTGTTTCTATATGGCATATTTGAGGGTCCCATTTCCACATGAATTTTGACCAAAAATAATATTGCCAAATTTAGATACCGAATTGATCTATAAGTTAAGCCATGAATAAAAAGCCACTCCTTATGAAAACCAGTTGATTTTTGAACGAGTTCTGGTGGGGTGAAATTTCGACCTGTGACTATATGGGATATTTGAGGGTCCCATTTTCACATGAATTTTGACCAAAAATAATATTGCCAGATTTAGATACCGAATTGATCTATAAGTTAAGCCATGAACAAAAAGCCACTCCTTATGAAAACCAGTTGATTTTTGAACGAGTTCTGGTGGGGTGAAATTTCGACCTGTGACTATATGGGATATTTGAGGGTCCCATTTCCACATGAATTTTGACCAAAAATAATATGGCCAATTTAGATACCGAATTGATCTATAAGTTAAGCCTTGAATAAAAAGCCACTCCTTATGAAAACCAGTTGATTTTTGAACGAGTTCTGGTGGGGTGAAATTTCGACCTGTGACTATATGGGATATTTGAGGGTCCCATTTTCACATGAATTTTGACCAAAAATAATATTGCCAGATTTAGATACCGAATTGATCTATAAGTTAAGCCATGAACAAAAAGCCCCTCCTTATGAAAACCAGTTGATTTTTGAACGAGTTCTGGTGGGGTGAAATTTCGACCTGTGACTATATGGGATATTTGAGGGTCCCATTTTCAAATGAATTTTGACCAAAAATAATATTGTCAGATTTAGATGCCGAATTGATCTAAAAGCCAAGCCATGAACAAAAAGACACTTCTTAAGAAAAGCAGTTGATTTTTGAGCGAGTTATAGGGGGATCTAGAGGCCGAGTCATGAACAAAAAGCCACTCCATATGAAAAGCAGTTGATTTTTTACCGACTTCTGGGGCTGGGAAATTTCGACCTGTGACTATATGGGATATTTGAGGGTCCCATTTTCACATGAATTTTGACCAAAAATTATGTTGCCAGATTTAGATGCCGAATTGATCTAGAGGCTGAACCATGAACAGAAAGCCACTTCTTAAGAAAAGCGGTTGATTTTTTACCGTCTTCTGGTGCTGGGAAATTTCGACCTGTTTCTATATGGCATATTTGAGGGTCCCATTTCCACATGAATTTTGACCAAAAATAATATTGCCAAATTTAGATACCGAATTGATCTATAAGTTAAGCCATGAATAAAAAGCCACGCCTTATGAAAACCAGTTGATTTTTGAACGAGTTCTGGTGGGGTGAAATTTCGACCTGTGACTATATGGGATATTTGAGGGTCCCATTTTCACATGAATTTTGACCAAAAATAATATTGCCAGATTTAGATACCGAATTGATCTATAAGTTAAGTCATGAACAAAAAGCCACTCCTTATGAAAACCAGTTGATTTTTGAACGAGTTCTGGTGGGGTGAAATTTCGACCTGTGACTATATGGGATATTTGAGGGTCCCATTTTCAAATGAATTTTGACCAAAAATAATATTGTCAGATTTAGATGCCGAATTGATCTAAAAGCCAAGCCATGAACAAAAAGACACTTACTAAGAAAAGCAGTTGATTTTTGAGCGAGTTATAGGGGGATCTAGAGGCCGAGTCATGAACAAAAAGCCACTCCATATGAAAAGCAGTTGATTTTTTACCGACTTCTGGTGCTGGGAAATTGCGACCTGTGACTATATGGGATATTTGAGGGTCCCATTTTCACATGAATTTTGACCAAAAATTATGTTGCCAGATTTAGATGCCGAATTGATCTAGAGGCTGAACCATGACCAGAAAGCCACTTCTTAAGAAAAGCGGTTGATTTTTTACCGTCTTCTGGTGCTGGGAAATTTCGACCTGTTTCTATATGGCATATTTGAGGGTCCCATTTCCACATGAATTTTGACCAAAAATAATATTGCCAAATTTAGATACCGAATTGATCTATAAGTTAAGCCATGAATAAAAAGCCACTCCTTATGAAAACCAGTTGATTTTTGAACGAGTTCTGGTGGGGTGAAATTTCGACCTGTGACTATATGGGATATTTGAGGGTCCCATTTTCACATGAATTTTGACCAAAAATAATATTGCCAGATTTAGATACCGATTTGATCTATAAGTTAAGCCATGAACAAAAAGCCACTCCTTATGAAAACCAGTTGATTTTTGAACGAGTTCTGGTGGGGTGAAATTTCGAACTGTGACTATATGGGATATTTGAGGGTCCCATTTCCACATGAATTTTGACCAAAAATAATATTGCCAAATTTAGATACCGAATTGATCTATAAGTTAAGCCATGAATAAAAAGCCACTCCTTATGAAAACCAGTTGATTTTTGAACGAGTTCTGGTGGGGTGAAATTTCGACCTGTGACTATATGGGATATTTGAGGGTCCCATTTCCACATGAATTTTGACCAAAAATAATATTGCCAAATTTAGATACCGAATTGATCTATAAGTTAAGCCATGAACAAAAAGCTACTACTTATGAAAACCAGTTGATTTTTGAACGAGTTCTGGTGGGGTGAAATTTCGACCTGTGACTATATGGGATATTTAAGGGTCCCATTTTCACATGAGTTTTGACCAAAAATAATATTGCCAGATTTAGATACCGAATTGATCTATAAGTTAAGCCATGAACAAAAAGCCACTCCTTATGAAAACCAGTTGATTTTTGAACGAGTTCTGGTGGGGTGAAATTTCAACCTGTGACTATATGGGATATTTGAGGGTCCCATTTTCAAATGAATTTTGACCAAAAATAATATTGTCAGATTTAGATGCCGAATTGATCTAAAAGCCAAGCCATGAACAAAAAAGACACTTCTTAAGAAAAGCAGTTGATTTTTGAGCGAGTTATAGGGGGATCTAGAGGCCGAGTCATGAACAAAAAGCCACTCCATATGAAAAGCAGTTGATTTTTTACCGACTTCTGGGGCTGGGAAATTTCGACCTGTGACTATATGGGATATTTGAGGGTCCCATTTTCACATGAATTTTGACCAAAAATTATGTTGCCAGATTTAGATGCCGAATTGATTTAAAGGCCAAGCCATGAACACAAAAGCCACCACTTAAGAAAAGCGTTTGATTTTTGACTGAGTTATGGGTGTGATCTAGAGGCCGAGTCATGAACAAAAAGCCACTCCTTATGAAATGCAGTTGATTTTTGACCGAGTTCTGGTGGTGTGAAATTTCGACCTGTGACTCTATGGGATATTTTCACATGAATTTTGACCAAAAATAATATTGTCAGATTTAGATGCCGAATTGATCTAGAAGCCAAGCCATGAACAAAAAGACACTTCTTAAGAAAAGCGGTTGATTTTTTGACCGTCTTCTGGTGCTGGGAAATTTCGACCTGTTTCTATATGGCATATTTGAGGGTCCCATTTCCACATGAATTTTGACCAAAAATAATATTGCCAAATTTAGATACCGAATTGATCTATAAGTTAAGCCATGAATAAAAAGCTACTACTTATGAAAACCAGTTGATTTTTGAACGAGTTCTGGTGGGGTGAAATTTCGACCTGTGACTATATGGGATATTTGAGGGTCCCATTTCCACATGAATTTTGACCAAAAATAATATTGCCAAATTTAGATACCGAATTGATCTATAAGTTAAGCCATGAACAAAAAGCTACTACTTATGAAAACCAGTTGATTTTTGAACGAGTTCTGGTGGGGTGAAATTTCGACCTGTGACTATATGGGATATTTAAGGGTCCCATTTTCACATGAGTTTTGACCAAAAATAATATTGCCAGATTTAGATACCGAATTGATCTATAAGTTAAGCCATGAATAAAAAGCCACGCCTTATGAAAACCAGTTGATTTTTGAACGAGTTCTGGTGGGGTGAAATTTCGACCTGTGACTATATGGGATATTTGAGGGTCCCATTTTCACATGAATTTTGACCAAAAATAATATTGCCAGATTTAGATACCGAATTGATCTATAAGTTAAGTCATGAACAAAAAGCCACTCCTTATGAAAACCAGTTGATTTTTGAACGAGTTCTGGTGGGGTGAAATTTCGACCTGTGACTATATGGGATATTTGAGGGTCCCATTTTCAAATGAATTTTGACCAAAAATAATATTGTCAGATTTAGATACCGAATTGATCTATAAGTTAAGCCATGAACAAAAAGCCACTCCTTATGAAAACCAGTTGATTTTTGAACGAGTTCTGGTGGGGTGAAATTTCAACCTGTGACTATATGGGATATTTGAGGGTCCCATTTTCAAATGAATTTTGACCAAAAATAATATTGTCAGATTTAGATGCCGAATTGATCTAAAAGCCAAGCCATGAACAAAAAGACACTTCTTAAGAAAAGCAGTTGATTTTTGAGCGAGTTATAGGGGGATCTAGAGGCCGAGTCATGAACAAAAAGCCACTCCATATGAAAAGCAGTTGATTTTTTACCGACTTCTGGGGCTGGGAAATTTCGACCTGTGACTATATGGGATATTTGAGGGTCCCATTTTCACATGAATTTTGACCAAAAATTATGTTGCCAGATTTAGATGCCGAATTGATTTAAAGGCCAAGCCATGAACACAAAAGCCACCACTTAAGAAAAGCGTTTGATTTTTGACTGAGTTATGGGTGTGATCTAGAGGCCGAGTCATGAACAAAAAGCCACTCCTTATGAAATGCAGTTGATTTTTGACCGAGTTCTGGTGGTGTGAAATTTCGACCTGTGACTCTATGGGATATTTTCACATGAATTTTGACCAAAAATAATATTGTCAGATTTAGATGCCGAATTGATCTAGAAGCCAAGCCATGAACAAAAAGACACTTCTTAAGAAAAGCGGTTGATTTTTGACCGTCTTCTGGTGCTGGGAAATTTCGACCTGTTTCTATATGGCATATTTGAGGGTCCCATTTCCACATGAATTTTAACCAAAAATAATATTGCCAAATTTAGATACCGAATTGATCTATAAGTTAAGCCATGAATAAAAAGCTACTACTTATGAAAACCAGTTGATTTTTGAACGAGTTCTGGTGGGGTGAAATTTCGACCTGTGACTATATGGGATATTTGAGGGTCCCATTTCCACATGAATTTTGACCAAAAATAATATTGCCAAATTTAGATACCGAATTGATCTATAAGTTAAGCCATGAACAAAAAGCTACTACTTATGAAAACCAGTTGATTTTTGAACGAGTTCTGGTGGGGTGAAATTTCGACCTGTGACTATATGGGATATTTAAGGGTCCCATTTTCACATGAGTTTTGACCAAAAATAATATTGCCAGATTTAGATACCGAATTGATCTATAAGTTAAGCCATGAATAAAAAGCCACGCCTTATGAAAACCAGTTGATTTTTGAACGAGTTCTGGTGGGGTGAAATTTCGACCTGTGACTATATGGGATATTTGAGGGTCCCATTTTCACATGAATTTTGACCAAAAATAATATTGCCAGATTTAGATACCGAATTGATCTATAAGTTAAGTCATGAACAAAAAGCCACTCCTTATGAAAACCAGTTGATTTTTGAACGAGTTCTGGTGGGGTGAAATTTCGACCTGTGACTATATGGGATATTTGAGGGTCCCATTTTCAAATGAATTTTGACCAAAAATAATATTGTCAGATTTAGATGCCGAATTGATCTAAAAGCCAAGCCATGAACAAAAAGACACTTACTAAGAAAAGCAGTTGATTTTTAAGCGAGTTATAGGGGATCTAGAGGCCGAGTCATGAACAAAAAGCCACTCCATATGAAAAGCAGTTGATTTTTTACCGACTTCTGGTGCTGGGAAATTTCGACCTGTGACTATATGGGATATTTGAGGGTCCCATTTTCACATGAATTTTGACCAAAAATTATGTTGCCAGATTTAGATGCCGAATTGATCTAGAGGCTGAACCATGAACAGAAAGCCACTTCTTAAGAAAAGCGGTTGATTTTTTACCGTCTTCTGGTGCTGGGAAATTTCGACCTGTTTCTATATGGCATATTTGAGGGTCCCATTTCCACATGAATTTTGACCAAAAATAATATTGCCAAATTTAGATACCGAATTAATCTATAAGTTAAGCCATGAATAAAAAGCCACTCCTTATGAAAACCAGTTGATTTTTGAACGAGTTCTGGTGGGGTGAAATTTCGACCTGTGACTATATGGGATATTTGAGGGTCCCATTTTCACATGAATTTTGACCAAAAATAATATTGCCAGATTTAGATACCGATTTGATCTATAAGTTAAGCCATGAACAAAAAGCCACTCCTTATGAAAACCAGTTGATTTTTGAACGAGTTCTGGTGGGGTGAAATTTCGACCTGTGACTATATGGGATATTTGAGGGTCCCATTTCCACATGAATTTTGACCAAAAATAATATTGCCAAATTTAGATACCGAATTGATCTATAAGTTAAGCCATGAATAAAAAGCCACTCCTTATGAAAACCAGTTGATTTTTGAACGAGTTCTGGTGGGGTGAAATTTCGACCTGTGACTATATGGGATATTTGAGGGTCCCATTTCCACATGAATTTTGACCAAAAATAATATTGCCAAATTTAGATACCGAATTGATCTATAAGTTAAGCCATGAACAAAAAGCTACTACTTATGAAAACCAGTTGATTTTTGAACGAGTTCTGGTGGGGTGAAATTTCGACCTGTGACTATATGGGATATTTAAGGGTCCCATTTTCACATGAGTTTTGACCAAAAATAATATTGCCAGATTTAGATACCGAATTGATCTATAAGTTAAGCCATGAACAAAAAGCCACTCCTTATGAAAACCAGTTGATTTTTGAACGAGTTCTGGTGGGGTGAAATTTCAACCTGTGACTATATGGGATATTTGAGGGTCCCATTTTCAAATGAATTTTGACCAAAAATAATATTGTCAGATTTAGATGCCGAATTGATCTAAAAGCCAAGCCATGAACAAAAAGACACTTCTTAAGAAAAGCAGTTGATTTTTGAGCGAGTTATAGGGGGATCTAGAGGCCGAGTCATGAACAAAAAGCCACTCCATATGAAAAGCAGTTGATTTTTTACCGACTTCTGGGGCTGGGAAATTTCGACCTGTGACTATATGGGATATTTGAGGGTCCCATTTTCACATGAATTTTGACCAAAAATTATGTTGCCAGATTTAGATGCCGAATTGATTTAAAGGCCAAGCCATGAACACAAAAGCCACCACTTAAGAAAAGCGTTTGATTTTTGACTGAGTTATGGGTGTGATCTAGAGGCCGAGTCATGAACAAAAAGCCACTCCTTATGAAATGCAGTTGATTTTTGACCGAGTTCTGGTGGTGTGAAATTTCGACCTGTGACTCTATGGGATATTTGGGGGTATCATTTTCACATGAATTTTGACCAAAAATAATATTGTCAGATTTAGATGCCGAATTGATCTAGAAGCCAAGCCATGAACAAAAAGACACTTCTTAAGAAAAGCGGTTGATTTTTGACCGTCTTCTGGTGCTGGGAAATTTCGACCTGTTTCTATATGGCATATTTGAGGGTCCCATTTCCACATGAATTTTAACCAAAAATAATATTGCCAAATTTAGATACCGAATTGATCTATAAGTTAAGCCATGAATAAAAAGCTACTACTTATGAAAACCAGTTGATTTTTGAACGAGTTCTGGTGGGGTGAAATTTCGACCTGTGACTATATGGGATATTTGAGGGTCCCATTTCCACATGAATTTTGACCAAAAATAATATTGCCAAATTTAGATACCGAATTGATCTATAAGTTAAGCCATGAACAAAAAGCTACTACTTATGAAAACCAGTTGATTTTTGAACGAGTTCTGGTGGGGTGAAATTTCGACCTGTGACTATATGGGATATTTAAGGGTCCCATTTTCACATGAGTTTTGACCAAAAATAATATTGCCAAATTTAGATACCGAATTGATCTATAAGTTAAGCCATGAACAAAAAGCCACTCCTTATGAAAACCAGTTGATTTTTGAACGAGTTCTGATGGGGTGAAATTTCGACCTGTGACTATATGGGATATTTGAGGGTCCCATTTTCAAATGAATTTTGACCAAAAATAATATTGTCAGATTTAGATGCCGAATTGATCTAAAAGCCAAGCCATGAACAAAAAGACACTTCCTAAGAAAAGCAGTTGATTTTTGAGCGAGTTATAGGGGGATCTAGAGGCCGAGTCATGAACAAAAAGCCACTCCATATGAAAAGCAGTTGATTTTTTACCGACTTCTGGTGCTGGGAAATTTCGACCTGTGACTATATGGGATATTTGAGGGTCCCATTTTCACATGAATTTTGACCAAAAATTATGTTGCCAGATTAAGATGCCGAATTGATCTAGAGGCTGAACCATGAACAGAAAGCCACTTCTTAAGAAAAGCGGTTGATTTTTTACCGTCTTCTGGAGCTGGGAAATTTCGACCTGTTTCTATATGGCATATTTGAGGGTCCCATTTCCACATGAATTTTGACCAAAAATAATATTGCCAAATTTAGATACCGAATTGATCTATAAGTTAAGCCATGAATAAAAAGCCACTCCTTATGAAAACCAGTTGATTTTTGAACGAGTTCTGGTGGGGTGAAATTTCGACCTGTGACTATATGGGATATTTGAGGGTCCCATTTTCACATGAATTTTGACCAAAAATAATATTGCCAGATTTAGATACCGAATTGATCTATAAGTTAAGCCATGAATAAAAAGCCACTCCTTATGAAAACTAGTTGATTTTTGAACGAGTTCTGGTGGGGTGAAATTTCGACCTGTGACTATATGGGATATTTGAGGGTCCCATTTTCAAATGAATTTTGACCAAAAATAATATTGTCAGATTTAGATGCCGAATTGATCTAAAAGCCAAGCCATGAACAAAAAGACACTTCCTAAGAAAAGCAGTTGATTTTTGAGCGAGTTATAGGGGGATCTAGAGGCCGAGTCATGAACAAAAAGCCACTCCATATGAAAAGCAGTTGATTTTTTACCGACTTCTGGGGCTGGGAAATTTCGACCTGTGACTATATGGGATATTTGAGGGTCCCATTTTCACATGAATTTTGACCATAAATGATATTGCCAGATTTAGATGCCGAATGGATCTAAAGGCCAAGCCATGAACAAAAAGCCACTCCTTATGAAAACCAGTTGATTTTTGAACGAGTTCTGGTGGGGTGAAATTTCGACCTGTGACTATATGGGATATTTGAGGGTCCCATTTCCACATGAATTTTGACCAAAAATAATATTGCCAAATTTAGATACCGAATTGATCTATAAGTTAAGCCATGAACAAAAAGCTACTACTTATGAAAACCAGTTGATTTTTGAACGAGTTCTGGTGGGGTGAAATTTCGACCTGTGACTATATGGGATATTTAAGGGTCCCATTTTCACATGAGTTTTGACCAAAAATAATATTGCCAGATTTAGATACCGAATTGATCTATAAGTTAAGCCATGAACAAAAAGCCACTCCTTATGAAAACCAGTTGATTTTTGAACGAGTTCTGGTGGGGTGAAATTTCAACCTGTGACTATATGGGATATTTGAGGGTCCCATTTTCAAATGAATTTTGACCAAAAATAATATTGTCAGATTTAGATGCCGAATTGATCTAAAAGCCAAGCCATGAACAAAAAGACACTTCTTAAGAAAAGCAGTTGATTTTTGAGCGAGTTATAGGGGGATCTAGAGGCCGAGTCATGAACAAAAAGCCACTCCATATGAAAAGCAGTTGATTTTTTACCGACTTCTGGGGCTGGGAAATTTCGACCTGTGACTATATGGGATATTTGAGGGTCCCATTTTCACATGAATTTTGACCAAAAATTATGTTGCCAGATTTAGATGCCGAATTGATTTAAAGGCCAAGCCATGAACGCAAAAGCCACCACTTAAGAAAAGCGTTTGATTTTTGACTGAGTTATGGGTGTGATCTAGAGGCCGAGTCATGAACAAAAAGCCACTCCTTATGAAATGCAGTTGATTTTTGACCGAGTTCTGGTGGTGTGAAATTTCGACCTGTGACTCTATGGGATATTTGGGGGTATCATTTTCACATGAATTTTGACCAAAAATAATATTGTCAGATTTAGATGCCGAATTGATCTAGAAGCCAAGCCATGAACAAAAAGACACTTCTTAAGAAAAGCGGTTGATTTTTGACCGTCTTCTGGTGCTGGGAAATTTCGACCTGTTTCTATATGGCATATTTGAGGGTCCCATTTCCACATGAATTTTAACCAAAAATAATATTGCCAAATTTAGATACCGAATTGATCTATAAGTTAAGCCATGAATAAAAAGCTACTACTTATGAAAACCAGTTGATTTTTGAACGAGTTCTGGTGGGGTGAAATTTCGACCTGTGACTATATGGGATATTTGAGGGTCCCATTTCCACATGAATTTTGACCAAAAATAATATTGCCAAATTTAGATACCGAATTGATCTATAAGTTAAGCCATGAACAAAAAGCTACTACTTATGAAAACCAGTTGATTTTTGAACGAGTTCTGGTGGGGTGAAATTTCGACCTGTGACTATATGGGATATTTAAGGGTCCCATTTTCACATGAGTTTTGACCAAAAATAATATTGCCAGATTTAGATACCGAATTGATCTATAAGTTAAGCCATGAACAAAAAGCCACTCCTTATGAAAACCAGTTGATTTTTGAACGAGTTCTGATGGGGTGAAATTTCGACCTGTGACTATATGGGATATTTGAGGGTCCCATTTTCAAATGAATTTTGACCAAAAATAATATTGTCAGATTTAGATGCCGAATTGATCTAAAAGCCAAGCCATGAACAAAAAGACACTTCCTAAGAAAAGCAGTTGATTTTTGAGCGAGTTATAGGGGGATCTAGAGGCCGAGTCATGAACAAAAAGCCACTCCATATGAAAAGCAGTTGATTTTTTACCGACTTCTGGTGCTGGGAAATTTCGACCTGTGACTATATGGGATATTTGAGGGTCCCATTTTCACATGAATTTTGACCAAAAATTATGTTGCCAGATTTAGATGCCGAATTGATCTAGAGGCTGAACCATGAACAGAAAGCCACTTCTTAAGAAAAGCGGTTGATTTTTTACCGTCTTCTGGTGCTGGGAAATTTCGACCTGTTTCTATATGGCATATTTGAGGGTCCCATTTCCACATGAATTTTGACCAAAAATAATATTGCCAAATTTAGATACCGAATTGATCTATAAGTTAAGCCATGAATAAAAAGCCACTCCTTATGAAAACCAGTTGATTTTTGAACGAGTTCTGGTGGGGTGAAATTTCGACCTGTGACTATATGGGATATTTGAGGGTCCCATTTTCACATGAATTTTGACCAAAAATAATATTGCCAGATTTAGATACCGAATTGATCTATAAGTTAAGCCATGAATAAAAAGCCACTCCTTATGAAAACCAGTTGATTTTTGAACGAGTTCTGGTGGGGTGAAATTTCGACCTGTGACTATATGGGATATTTGAGGGTCCCATTTCCACATGAATTTTGACCAAAAATAATATTGCCAAATTTAGATACCGAATTGATCTATAAGTTAAGCCATGAACAAAAAGCTACTACTTATGAAAACCAGTTGATTTTTGAACGAGTTCTGGTGGGGTGAAATTTCGACCTGTGACTATATGGGATATTTAAGGGTCCCATTTTCACATGAGTTTTGACCAAAAATAATATTGCCAGATTTAGATACCGAATTGATCTATAAGTTAAGCCATGAACAAAAAGCCACTCCTTATGAAAACCAGTTGATTTTTGAACGAGTTCTGGTGGGGTGAAATTTCGACCTGTGACTATATGGGATATTTGAGGCTCCCATTTTCAAATGAATTTTGACCAAAAATAATATTGTCAGATTTAGATGCCGAATTGATCTAAAAGCCAAGCCATGAACAAAAAGACACTTCCTAAGAAAAGCAGTTGATTTTTGAGCGAGTTATAGGGGGATCTAGAGGCCGAGTCATGAACAAAAAGCCACTCCATATGAAAAGCAGTTGATTTTTTACCGACTTCTGGTGCTGGGAAATTTCGACCTGTGACTATATGGGATATTTGAGGGTCCCATTTTCACATGAATTTTGACCAAAAATTATGTTGCCAGATTTAGATGCCGAATTGATCTAGAGGCTGAACCATGAACAGAAAGCCACTTCTTAAGAAAAGCGGTTGATTTTTTACCGTCTTCTGGTGCTGGGAAATTTCGACCTGTTTCTATATGGCATATTTGAGGGTCCCATTTCCACATGAATTTTGACCAAAAATAATATTGCCAAATTTAGATATTGAATTTAGATTTAGAATTGATCTATAAGTTAAGCCATGAATAAAAAGCCACTCCTTATGAAAACCAGTTGATTTTTGAACGAGTTCTGGTGGGGTGAAATTTCGACCTGTGACTATATGGGATATTTGAGGGTCCCATTTCCACATGAATTTTACCAAAAATAATATTGCCAAATTTAGATACCGAATTGATCTATAAGTTAAGCCATGAACAAAAAGCTACTACTTATGAAAACCAGTTGATTTTTGAACGAGTTCTGGTGGGGTGAAATTTCGACCTGTGACTATATGGGATATTTAAAGGTCCCATTTTCACATGAGTTTTGACCAAAAATAATATTGCCAGATTTAGATACCGAATTGATCTATAAGCCATGAACAAAAAGCCACTCCTTATGAAAACCAGTTGATTTTTGAACGAGTTCTGGTGGGGTGAAATTTCGACCTGTGACTATATGGGATATTTGAGGGTCCCATTTTCAAATGAATTTTGACCAAAAATAATATTGTCAGATTTAGATGCCGAATTGATCTAAAAGCCAAGCCATGAACAAAAAGACACTTCTTAAGAAAAGCAGTTGATTTTTGAGCGAGTTATAGGGGGATCTAGAGGCCGAGTCATGAACAAAAAGCCACTCCATATGAAAAGCAGTTGATTTTTTACCGACTTCTGGGGCTGGGAAATTTCGACCTGTGACTATATGGGATATTTGAGGGTCCCATTTTCACATGAATTTTGACCAAAAATTATGTTGCCAGATTTAGATGCCGAATTGATCTAGAGGCTGAACCATGAACAGAAAGCCACTTCTTAAGAAAAGCGGTTGATTTTTGACCGTCTTCTGGTGCTGGGAAATTTCGACCTGTTTCTATATGGCATATTTGAGGGTCCCATTTCCACATGAATTTTGACCAAAAATAATATTGCCAAATTTAGATACCGAATTGATCTATAAGTTAAGCCATGAATAAAAAGCCACTCCTTATGAAAACCAGTTGATTTTTGAACGAGTTCTGGTGGGGTGAAATTTCGACCTGTGACTATATGGGATATTTGAGGGTCCCATTTTCACATGAATTTTGACCAAAAATAATATTGCCAGATTTAGATACCGAATTGATCTATAAGTTAAGCCATGAACAAAAAGCCACTCCTTATGAAAACCAGTTGATTTTTGAACGAGTTCTGGTGGGGTGAAATTTCGACCTGTGACTATATGGGATATTTGAGGGTCCCATTTCCACATGAATTTTGACCAAAAATAATATTGCCAAATTTAGATACCGAATTGATCTATAAGTTAAGCCATGAATAAAAAGCCACTCCTTATGAAAACCAGTTGATTTTTGAACGAGTTCTGGTGGGGTGAAATTTCGACCTGTGACTATATGGGATATTTGAGGGTCCCATTTCCACATGAATTTTGACCAAAAATAATATTGCCAAATTTAGATACCGAATTGATCTATAAGTTAAGCCATGAACAAAAAGCTACTACTTATGAAAACCAGTTGATTTTTGAACGAGTTCTGGTGGGGTGAAATTTCGACCTGTGACTATATGGGATATTTAAGGGTCCCATTTTCACATGAGTTTTGACCAAAAATAATATTGCCAGATTTAGATACCGAATTGATCTATAAGTTAAGCCATGAACAAAAAGCCACTCCTTATGAAAACCAGTTGATTTTTGAACGAGTTCTGGTGGGGTGAAATTTCGACCTGTGACTATATGGGATATTTGAGGGTCCCATTTTCAAATGAATTTTGACCAAAAATAATATTGTCAGATTTAGATGCCGAATTGATCTAAAAGCCAAGCCATGAACAAAAAGACACTTCTTAAGAAAAGCAGTTGATTTTTGAGCGAGTTGTAGGGGAATCTAGAGGCCGAGTCATGAACAAAAAGCCACTCCATATGAAAAGCAGTTGATTTTTTACCGACTTCTGGGGCTGGGAAATTTCGACCTGTTTCTATATGGCATATTTGAGGGTCCCATTTCCACATGAATTTTGACCAAAAATAATATTGCCAGATTTAGATACCGAATTGATCTAAAGGTTAAGCCATGAACAAAAAGCCACTCCTTATGAAAACCAGTTGATTTTTGAACGAGTTCTGGTGGGGTGAAATTTCGACCTGTGACTATATGGGATATTTGAGGGTCCCATTTTCAAATGAATTTTGACCAAAAATAATATTGCCAGATTTAGATACCGAATTGATCTATAAGTTAAGCCATGAACAAAAAGCCACTCCTTATGAAAACCAGTTGATTTTTGAACGAGTTCTGGTGGGGTGAAATTTCGACCTGTGACTATATGGGATATTTGAGGGTCCCATATTCAAATGAATTTTGACCAAAAATGATGTTGCCAGATTTAGATGCCGAATTGATCTATAAGTTAAGCCATGAACAAAAAGCCACTCCTTATGAAAACCAGTTGATTTTTGAACTAGTTCTGGTGGGGTGAAATTTCGACCTTTGACTATATGGGATATTTGAGGGTCCCATTTTCACATGAATTTTGACCAAAAATACTATTGCCAGGTTTAGATACCGAATTTATCTATAAGTTAAGCCATGAACAAAAAGCTACTCCTTATTTTCACATGAATTTTGATCAAAATTTATGTTGCCAGATATAGATGGCGAATCGATCTAGAGGCAGAACCATGAACAGAAAGCCACTACTTATGAAAACCAGTTGATTTTTGAACGAGTTCTGGTGGGGTGAAATTTCGACCTGTGACTATATGGGATATTTGAGGGTCCCATTTTCACATGAATTTTGACCAAAAATAAAAGTGCCAGATTTAGATACCGAATTGATCTATAAGTTAAGCCATGAACAAAAAGCCACTCCTTATGAAAACCAGTTGATTTTTGAACGAGTTCTGGTGGGGTGAAATTTCGACCTGTGACTGTATGGGATATTTGGGGTATCATTTTCAAATGAATTTTGTCCAAAAATGATGTTGCCAGATTTAGATGCCGAATTGATCTATAAGTTAAGCCATGAACAAAAAGCTACTCCTTATGAAAACCAGTTGATTTTTGAACGAGTTCTGGTGGGGTGAAATTTCGACCTGTGACTATATGGGATATTTGAGGGTCCCATTTTCAAATGAATTTTGACCAAAAATAATATTGCCAGATTCAGATGCCGAATTGATCTATAAGTTAAGCCATGAACAAAAAGCCACTCCTTATTTTCACATAAACTTTGACCAAAATTTATGTTGCCAGATATAGATGCCGAATTGATCTAGAGGACGAACCATGAACAGAAAGCCACTACTTATGAAAACCAGTTGATTTTTGAACGAGTTCTGGTGGGGTGAAATTTGGACCTGTGACTATATTGGATATTTGAGGGTCCCATTTTCACATGAATTTTGACCAAAAATAATATTGCCAGATTTAGATACCGAATTGATCTATAAGTTAAGCCATGAACAAAAAGCCACACCTTATGAAAACCAGTTGATTTTTGAACGAGTTCTGGTGGGGTGAAATTTCGACCTGTGACTATATTGGATATTTGAGGGTCCCATTTTCACATGAATTTTGACCAAAAATAATATTGCCAGATTTAGATACCGAATTGATCTATAAGTTAAGCCATGAACAAAAAGCCACACCTTATGAAAACCAGTTGATTTTTGAACGAGTTCTGGTGGGGTGAAATTTCGACCTGTGACTATATGAGATATTTGAGGGTCCCATTTTCACATGAATTTTGACCCAAAATAATATTGCTAGAGGCCGAGTCATGAACAAAAAGCCACTCCTTATGGGGTATCATTTTCACATGAATTTTGACCAAAAATTATGTTGCCAGACTTAGATGCCGAATTGATCTATAAGTTAAGCCATGAACAAAAAGCCACTCCTTATGAAAACCAGTTGATTTTTGAACGAGTTCTGGTGGGGTGAAATTTAGACCTGTGACTATATTGGATATTTGAGGGTCCCATTTTCACATGAATTTTGACCAAAAATAATATTGCCAGATTTAGATACCGAATTGATCTATAAGTTAAGCCATGAACAAAAAGCCACACCTTATGAAAACCAGTTGATTTTTGAACGAGTTCTGGTGGGGTGAAATTTCGACCTGTGACTATATTGGATATTTGAGGGTCCCATTTTCACATGAATTTTGACCAAAAATAATATTGCCAGATTTAGATACCGAATTGATCTATAAGTTAAGCCATGAACAAAAAGCCACACCTTATGAAAACCAGTTGATTTTTGAACGAGTTCTGGTGGGGTGAAATTTCGACCTGTGACTATATGAGATATTTGAGGGTCCCATTTTCACATGAATTTTGACCCAAAATAATATTGCTAGAGGCCGAGTCATGAACAAAAAGCCACTCCTTATGGGGTATCATTTTCACATGAATTTTGACCAAAAATTATGTTGCCAGACTTAGATGCCGAATTGATCTATAAGTTAAGCCATGAACAAAAAGCCACTCCTTATGAAAACCAGTTGATTTTTGGCCGTCTTCTGGTGCTTTCAAATTTCGACCTGTTTCTATATGGCATATTTGAGGGTATCATTTTCACATGAATTTTGTCCAAAAATGATGTTGCCAGATTTAGATGCCGAATTGATTTAAAGGCCAAGCCATGAACACAAAAGCCACCACTTAAGAAAAGCGTTTGATTTTTGACTGAGTTATGGGTGTGATCTAGAGGCCGAGTCATGAACAAAAAGCCACTCCTTATGAAATGCAGTTGATTTTTGACCGAGTTCTGGTGGTGTGAAATTTCGACCTGTGACTCTATGGGATATTTGGGGGTATCATTTTCACATGAATTTTGACCAAAAATGATGTTGCCAGACTTAGATGCCGAATTGATCTATAATTTAAGCCATGAACAAAAAGCCACTCCTTATTTTCACATGAATGTTGACCAAAATTTATGTTGCCAGATTTAGATGCCGAGTTGATCTAGAGGCCGAACCATGAACAGAAAGCCATTACTTATGAAAACCAGTTGATTTTTGAACGAGTTCTGGTGGGGTGAAATTTCGACCTGTGACTATATTGGATATTTGAGGGTCCCATTTTCACATGAATTTTGACCAAAAATAATATTGCCAGATTTAGATACCGAATTGATCTATAAGTTAAGCCATGAACAAAAAGCCACACCTTATGAAAACCAGTTGATTTTTGAACGAGTTCTGGTGGGGTGAAATTTCGACCTGTGACTGTATGGGATATTTGGGGTATCATTTTCAAATGAATTTTGTCCAAAAATGATGTTGCCAGATTTAGATGCCGAATTGATCTATAAGTTAAGCCATGAACAAAAAGCTACTCCTTATGAAAACCAGTTGATTTTTGAACGAGTTCTGGTGGGGTGAAATTTCGACCTGTGACTATATGGGATATTTGAGGGTCCCATTTTCAAATGAATTTTGACCAAAAATAATATTGTCAGATTTAGATGCCGAATTGATCTAAAAGCCAAGCCATGAACAAAAAGACACTTCTTAAGAAAAGCAGTTGATTTTTGAGCGAGTTATAGGGGAATCTAGAGGCCGAGTCATGAACAAAAAGCCACTCCATATGAAAAGCAGTTGATTTTTTACCGACTTCTGGGGCTGGGAAATTTCGACCTGTTTCTATATGGCATATTTGAGGGTCCCATTTCCACATGAATTTTGACCAAAAATAATATTGCCAGATTTAGATACCGAATTGATCTAAAGGTTAAGCCATGAACAAAAAGCCACTCCTTATGAAAACCAGTTGATTTTTGAACGAGTTCTGGTGGGGTGAAATTTCGACCTGTGACTATATGGGATATTTGAGGGTCCCATTTTCAAATGAATTTTGACCAAAAATAATATTGCCAGATTTAGATACCGAATTGATCTATAAGTTAAGCCATGAACAAAAAGCCACTCCTTATGAAAACCAGTTGATTTTTGAACGAGTTCTGGTGGGGTGAAATTTCAACCTGTGACTATATGGGATATTTGAGGGTCCCATATTCAAATGAATTTTGACCAAAAATGATGTTGCCAGATTTAGATGCCGAATTGATCTATAAGTTAAGCCATGAACAAAAAGCCACTCCTTATGAAAACCAGTTGATTTTTGAACTAGTTCTGGTGGGGTGAAATTTCGACCTTTGACTATATGGGATATTTGAGGGTCCCATTTTCACATGAATTTTGACCAAAAATACTATTGCCAGGTTTAGATACCGAATTTATCTATAAGTTAAGCCATGAACAAAAAGCTACTCCTTATTTTCACATGAATTTTGATCAAAATTTATGTTGCCAGATATAGATGGCGAATCGATCTAGAGGCAGAACCATGAACAGAAAGCCACTACTTATGAAAACCAGTTGATTTTTGAACGAGTTCTGGTGGGGTGAAATTTCGACCTGTGACTATATGGGATATTTGAGGGTCCCATTTTCACATGAATTTTGACCAAAAATAAAAGTGCCAGATTTAGATACCGAATTGATCTATAAGTTAAGCCATGAACAAAAAGCCACTCCTTATGAAAACCAGTTGATTTTTGAACGAGTTCTGGTGGGGTGAAATTTCGACCTGTGACTGTATGGGATATTTGGGGTATCATTTTCAAATGAATTTTGTCCAAAAATGATGTTGCCAGATTTAGATGCCGAATTGATCTATAAGTTAAGCCATGAACAAAAAGCTACTCCTTATGAAAACCAGTTGATTTTTGAACGAGTTCTGGTGGGGTGAAATTTCGACCTGTGACTATATGGGATATTTGAGGGTCCCATTTTCAAATGAATTTTGACCAAAAATAATATTGCCAGATTCAGATGCCGAATTGATCTATAAGTTAAGCCATGAACAAAAAGCCACTCCTTATTTTCACATAAATTTTGACCAAAATTTATGTTGCCAGATATAGATGCCGAATTGATCTAGAGGACGAACCATGAACAGAAAGCCACTACTTATGAAAACCAGTTGATTTTTGAACGAGTTCTGGTGGGGGTGAAATTTGGACCTGTGACTATATTGGATATTTGAGGGTCCCATTTTCACATGAATTTTGACCAAAAATAATATTGCCAGATTTAGATACCGAATTGATCTATAAGTTAAGCCATGAACAAAAAGCCACACCTTATGAAAACCAGTTGATTTTTGAACGAGTTCTGGTGGGGTGAAATTTCGACCTGTGACTATATTGGATATTTGAGGGTCCCATTTTCACATGAATTTTGACCAAAAATAATATTGCCAGATTTAGATACCGAATTGATCTATAAGTTAAGCCATGAACAAAAAGCCACACCTTATGAAAACCAGTTGATTTTTGAACGAGTTCTGGTGGGGTGAAATTTCGACCTGTGACTATATGAGATATTTGAGGGTCCCATTTTCACATGAATTTTGACCCTAAATAATATTGCTAGAGGCCGAGTCATGAACAAAAAGCCACTCCTTATGGGGTATCATTTTCACATGAATTTTGACCAAAAATTATGTTGCCAGACTTAGATGCCGAATTGATCTATAAGTTAAGCCATGAACAAAAAGCCACTCCTTATGAAAACCAGTTGATTTTTGAACGAGTTCTGGTGGGGTGAAATTTAGACCTGTGACTATATTGGATATTTGAGGGTCCCATTTTCACATGAATTTTGACCAAAAATAATATTGCCAGATTTAGATACCGAATTGATCTATAAGTTAAGCCATGAACAAAAAGCCACACCTTATGAAAACCAGTTGATTTTTGAACGAGTTCTGGTGGGGTGAAATTTCGACCTGTGACTATATTGGATATTTGAGGGTCCCATTTTCACATGAATTTTGACCAAAAATAATATTGCCAGATTTAGATACCGAATTGATCTATAAGTTAAGCCATGAACAAAAAGCCACACCTTATGAAAACCAGTTGATTTTTGAACGAGTTCTGGTGGGGTGAAATTTCGACCTGTGACTATATGAGATATTTGAGGGTCCCATTTTCACATGAATTTTGACCCAAAATAATATTGCTACAGGCCGAGTCATGAACAAAATGCCACTCCTTATGGGGTATCATTTTCACATGAATTTTGACCAAAAATTATGTTGCCAGACTTAGATGCCGAATTGATCTATAAGTTAAGCCATGAACAAAAAGCCACTCCTTATGAAAACCAGTTGATTTTTGGCCGTCTTCTGGTGCTTTCAAATTTCGACCTGTTTCTATATGGCATATTTGAGGGTATCATTTTCACATGAATTTTGTCCAAAAATGATGTTGCCAGATTTAGATGCCGAATTGATTTAAAGGCCAAGCCATGAACACAAAAGCCACCACTTAAGAAAAGCGTTTGATTTTTGACTGAGTTATGGGTGTGATCTAGAGGCCGAGTCATGAACAAAAAGCCACTCCTTATGAAATGCAGTTGATTTTTGACCGAGTTCTGGTGGTGTGAAATTTCGACCTGTGACTCTATGGGATATTTGGGGGTATCATTTTCACATGAATTTTGACCAAAAATGATGTTGCCAGACTTAGATGCCGAATTGATCTATAATTTAAGCCATGAACAAAAAGCCACTCCTTATTTTCACATGAATGTTGACCAAAATTTATGTTGCCAGATTTAGATGCCGAGTTGATCTAGAGGCCGAACCATGAACAGAAAGCCATTACTTATGAAAACCAGTTGATTTTTGAACGAGTTCTGGTGGGGTGAAATTTCGACCTGTGACTATATTGGATATTTGAGGGTCCCATTTTCACATGAATTTTGACCAAAAATAATATTGCCAGATTTAGATACCGAATTGATCTATAAGTTAAGCCATGAACAAAAAGCCACACCTTATGAAAACCAGTTGATTTTTGAACGAGTTCTGGTGGGGTGAAATTTCGACCTGTGACTATATTGGATATTTGAGGGTCCCATTTTCACATGAATTTTGACCAAAAATAATATTGCCAGATTTAGATACCGAATTGATCTATAAGTTAAGCCATGAACAAAAAGCCACACCTTATGAAAACCAGTTGATTTTTGAACGAGTTCTGGTGGGGTGAAATTTCGACCTGTGACTATATGAGATATTTGAGGGTCCCATTTTCACATGAATTTTGACCCAAAATAATATTGCTAGAGGCCGAGTCATGAACAAAAAGCCACTCCTTATGGGGTATCATTTTCACATGAATTTTGACCAAAAATTATGTTGCCAGACTTAGATGCCGAATTGATCTATAAGTTAAGCCATGAACAAAAAGCCACTCCTTATGAAAACCAGTTGATTTTGGGCCGTCTTCTGGTGCTTTCAAATTTCGACCTGTTTCTATATGGCATATTTGAGGGTATCATTTTCACATGAATTTTGTCCAAAAATGATGTTGCCAGATTTAGATGCCAAATTGATTTAAAGGCCAAGCCATGAACACAAAAGCCACCACTTAAGAAAAGCGTTTGATTTTTGACTGAGTTATGGGTGTGATCTAGAGGCCGAGTCATGAACAAAAAGCCACTCCTTATGAAATGCAGTTGATTTTTGACCGAGTTCTGGTGGTGTGAAATTTCGACCTGTGACTCTATGGGATATTTGGGGGTATCATTTTCACATGAATTTTGACCAAAAATGATGTTGCCAGACTTAGATGCCGAATTGATCTATAATTTAAGCCATGAACAAAAAGCCACTCCTTATTTTCACATGAATGTTGACCAAAATTTATGTTGCCAGATTTAGATGCCGAGTTGATCTAGAGGCCGAACCATGAACAGAAAGCCATTACTTATGAAAACCAGTTGATTTTTGAACGAGTTCTGGTGGGGTGAAATTTCGACCTGTGACTATATTGGATATTTGAGGGTCCCATTTTCACATGAATTTTGACCAAAAATAATATTGCCAGATTTAGATACCGAATTGATCTATAAGTTAAGCCATGAACAAAAAGCCACACCTTATGAAAACCAGTTGATTTTTGAACGAGTTCTGGTGGGGTGAAATTTCGACCTGTGACTATATTGGATATTTGAGGGTCCCATTTTCACATGAATTTTGACCAAAAATAATATTGCCAGATTTAGATACCGAATTGATCTATAAGTTAAGCCATGAACAAAAAGCCACACCTTATGAAAACCAGTTGATTTTTGAACGAGTTCTGGTGGGGTGAAATTTCGACCTGTGACTATATGAGATATTTGAGGGTCCCATTTTCACATGAATTTTGACCCAAAATAATATTGCTAGAGGCCGAGTCATGAACAAAAAGCCACTCCTTATGGGGTATCATTTTCACATGAATTTTGACCAAAAATTATGTTGCCAGACTTAGATGCCGAATTGATCTATAAGTTAAGCCATGAACAAAAAAGCCACTCCTTATGAAAACCAGTTGATTTTGGGCCGACTTCTGGTGCTTTCAAATTTCGACCTGTTTCTATATGGCATATTTGAGGGTATCATTTTCACATGAATTTTGTCCAAAAATGATGTTGCCAGATTTAGATGCCGAATTGATTTAAAGGCCAAGCCATGAACACAAAAGCCACCACTTAAGAAAAGCGTTTGATTTTTGACTGAGTTATGGGTGTGATCTAGAGGCCGAGTCATGAACAAAAAGCCACTCCTTATGAAATGCAGTTGATTTTTGACCGAGTTCTGGTGGTGTGAAATTTCGACCTGTGACTCTATGGGATATTTGGGGGTATCATTTTCACATGAATTTTGACCAAAAATGATGTTGCCAGACTTAGATGCCGAATTGATCTATAATTTAAGCCAAGAACAAAAAGCCACTCCTTATTTTCACATGAATGTTGACCAAAATTTATGTTGCCAGATTTAGATGCCGAGTTGATCTAGAGGCCAAACCATGAACAGAAAGCCATTACTTATGAAAACCAGTTGATTTTTGAACGAGTTCTGGTGGGGTGAAATTTCGACCTGTGACTATATTGGATATTTGAGGGTCCCATTTTCACATGAATTTTGACCAAAAATAATATTGCCAGATTTAGATACCGAATTGATCTAAAAGCCAAGCCATGAACAAAAAGACACTTCTTAAGAAAAGCGGTTGATTTTTGACCGTCTTCTGGTGCTGGGAAATTTCGACCTGTTTCTATATGGCATATTTGAGGGTCCCATTTCCACATGAATTTTGACCAAAAATAATATTGACAGATTTAGATACCGAATTGATCTATAAGTTAAGCCATGAACAAAAAGCCACTCCTTATGAAAAGCAGTTGATTTTTGAACGAGTTCTGGTGGGGTGAAATTTCGACCTGTGACTATATGGGATATTTGAGGGTCCCATTTTCAAATGAATTTTGACCAAAAATAATATTGTCAGATTTAGATGCCGAATTGATCTAAAAGCCAAGCCATGAACAAAAAGACACTTCTTAAGAAAAGCAGTTGATTTTTGAGCGAGTTATAGGGGGATCTAGAGGCCGAGTCATGAACAAAAAGCCACTCCATATGAAAAGCAGTTGATTTTTTACCGACTTCTGGGGCTGGGAAATTTCGACCTGTGACTATATGGGATATTTGAGGGTCCCATTTTCACATGAATTTTGACCAAAAATTATGTTGCCAGATTTAGATGCCGAATTGATCTAGAGGCTGAACCATGAACAGAAAGCCACTTCTTAAGAAAAGCGGTTGATTTTTGACCGTCTTCTGGTGCTGGGAAATTTCGACCTGTTTCTATATGGCATATTTGAGGGTCCCATTTCCACATGAATTTTGACCAAAAATAATATTGCCAGATTTAGATACCGAATTGATCTAAAGGTTAAGCCATGAACAAAAAGCCACTCCTTATGAAAACCAGTTGATTTTTGAACGAGTTCTGGTGGGGTGAAATTTCGACCTGTGACTATATGGGATATTTGAGGGTCCCATTTTCAAATGAATTTTGACCAAAAATAATATTGCTAGAGGCCGAGTCATGAACAAAAAGCCACTCCTTATGGGGTATCATTTTCACATGAATTTTGACCAAAAATTATGTTGCCAGACTTAGATGCCGAATTGATCTATAAGTTAAGCCATGAACAAAAAGCCACTCCTTATGAAAACCAGTTTATTTTTGAACGAGTTCTGGTGGGGTGAAATTTCGACCTGTGACTATATGAGATATTTGAGGGTCCCATTTTCACATGAATTTTGACCCAAAATAATATTGCTAGAGGCCGAGTCATGAACAAAAAGCCACTCCTTATGGGGTATCATTTTCACATGAATTTTAACCAAAAATTATGTTGCCAGACTTAGATGCCGAATTGATCTATAAGTTAAGCCATGAACAAAAAGCCACTCCTTATGAAAACCAGTTGATTTTTGAACGAGTTCTGGTGGGGTGAAATTTCGACCTGTGACTATATTGGATATTTGAGGGTCCCATTTTCACATGAATTTTGACCAAAAATAATATTGCCAGATTTAGATACCGAATTGATCTATAAGTTAAGCCATGAACAAAAAGCCACACCTTATGAAAACCAGTTGATTTTTGAACGAGTTCTGGTGGGGTGAAATTTCGACCTGTGACTATATTGGATATTTGAGGGTCCCATTTTCACATGAATTTTGACCAAAAATAATATTGCCAGATTTAGATACCGAATTGATATATAAGTTAAGCCATGAACAAAAAGCCACACCTTATGAAAACCAGTTGATTTTTGAACGAGTTCTGGTGGGGTGAAATTTCGACCTGTGACTATATGAGATATTTGAGGGTCCCATTTTCACATGAATTTTGACCCAAAATAATATTGCTAGAGGCCGAGTCATGAACAAAAAGCCACTCCTTATGGGGTATCATTTTCACATGAATTTTGACCAAAAATTATGTTGCCAGACTTAGATGCCGAATTGATCTATAAGTTAAGCCATGAACAAAAAGCCACTCCTTATGAAAACCAGTTGATTTTTGGCCGTCTTCTGGTGCTTTCAAATTTCGACCTCTTTCTATATGGCATATTTGAGGGTATCATTTTCACATGAATTTTGTCCAAAAATGATGTTGCCAGATTTAGATGCCGAATTGATTTAAAGGCCAAGCCATGAACACAAAAGCCACCACTTAAGAAAAGCGTTTGATTTTTGACTGAGTTATGGGTGTGATCTAGAGGCCGAGTCATGAACAAAAAGCCACTCCTTATGAAATGCAGTTGATTTTTGACCGAGTTCTGGTGGTGTGAAATTTCGACCTGTGACTCTATGGGATATTTGGGGGTATCATTTTCACATGAATTTTGACCAAAAATGATGTTGCCAGACTTAGATGCCGAATTGATCTATAATTTAAGCCAAGAACAAAAAGCCACTCCTTATTTTCACATGAATGTTGACCAAAATTTATGTTGCCAGATTTAGATGCCGAGTTGACCTAGTGGCCAAACCATGAACAGAAAGCCATTACTTATGAAAACCAGTTGATTTTTGAACCAGTTCTGGTGGGGTGAAATTTCGACCTTTGACTATATTGGATATTTGAGGGTCCCATTTTCACATGAATTTTGACCAAAAATAATATTGCCAGATTTATATACCGAATTGATCTAAAAGCCAAGCCATGAACAAAAAGACACTTCTTAAGAAAAGCGGTTGATTTTTGACCGTCTTCTGGTGCTGGGAAATTTCGACCTGTTTCTATATGGCATATTTGAGGGTCCCATTTCCACATGAATTTTGACCAAAAATAATATTGCCAAATTTAGATACCGAATTGATCTATAAGTTAAGCCATGAACAAAAAGCCACACCTTATGAAAACCAGTTGATTTTTGAACGAGTTCTGGTGGGGTGAAATTTCGACCTGTGACTATATTGGATATTTGAGGGTCCCATTTTCACATGAATTTTGACCAAAAATAATATTGCCAGATTTAGATACCGAATTGATATATAAGTTAAGCCATGAACAAAAAGCCACACCTTATGAAAACCAGGGAAACCAGGAAAGGCCAAGCCATGAACACAAAAGCCACCACTTAAGAAAAGCGTTTGATTTTTGACTGAGTTATGGGTGTGATCTAGAGGCCGAGTCATGAACAAAAAGCCACTCCTTATGAAATGCAGTTGATTTTTGACCGAGTTCTGGTGGTGTGAAATTTCGACCTGTGACTCTATGGGATATTTGGGGGTATCATTTTCACATGAATTTTGACCAAAAATGATGTTGCCAGACTTAGATGCCGAATTGATCTATAATTTAAGCCAAGAACAAAAAGCCACTCCTTATTTTCACATGAATGTTGACCAAAATTTATGTTGCCAGATTTAGATGCCGAGTTGATCTAGAGGCCAAACCATGAACAGAAAGCCACTACTTATGAAAACCAGTTGATTTTTGAACGAGTTCTGGTGGGGTGAAATTTCGACCTTTGACTATATTGGATATTTGAGGGTCCCATTTTCACATGAATTTTGACCAAAAATAATATTGCCAGATTTAGATACCGAATTGATCTAAAAGCCAAGCCATGAACAAAAAGACACTTCTTAAGAAAAGCGGTTGATTTTTGACCGTCTTCTGGTGCTGGGAAATTTCGACCTGTTTCTATATGGCATATTTGAGGGTCCCATTTCCACATGAATTTTGACCAAAAATAATATTGCCAAATTTAGATACCGAATTGATCTATAAGTTAAGCCAAGAATAAAAAGCCACTCCTTATGAAAACCAGTTGATTTTTGAACGAGTTCTGGTGGTGTGAAATTTCGACCTGTGACTATATGGGATATTTGAGGGTCCCATTTCCAATGAATTTTGACCAAAAATAATATTGCCAGATTTAGATACCGAATTGATCTATAAGTTAAGCCATGAACAAAAAGCCACTCCTTATGAAAAGCAGTTGATTTTTGAACGAGTTCTGGTGGGGTGAAATTTCGACCTGTGACTATATGGGATATTTGAGGGTCCCATTTTCAAATGAATTTTGACCAAAAATAATATTGTCAGATTTAGATGCCGAATTGATCTAAAAGCCAAGCCATGAACAAAAGACACTTCTTAAGAAAAGCAGTTGATTTTTGAGCGAGTTATAGGGGGATCTAGAGGCCAAGTCATGAACAAAAAGCCACTCCTTATGAAAACCAGTTGATTTTTGAACGAGTTCTGGTGGGGTGAATTTTCGTCCTGTGACTATATGGGATATTTGAGGGTCCCATTTTCACATGAATTTCGACCAAAAATAATATTGCCAGATTTAGATACCGAATTGATCTATAAGTTAAGCCATGAACAAAAAGCCACTCCTTATGAAAACCAGTTGATTTTTGAACGAGTTCTGGTGGGGTGAAATTTCGACCTGTGACTATATGGGATATTTGAGGGTCCCATTTCCACATGAATTTTGACCAAAAATAATATTGCCAAATTTAGATACCGAATTGATCTATAAGTTAAGCCATGAATAAAAAGCCACTCCTTATGAAAACCAGTTGATTTTTGAACGAGTTCTGGTGGGGTGAAATTTCGACCTGTGACTATATGGGATATTTGAGGGTAACATTTCCACATGAATTTTGACCAAAAATAATATTGCCAAATTTAGATACCGAATTGATCTATAAGTTAAGCCATGAACAAAAAGCCACTACTTATGAAAACCAGTTGATTTTTGAACGAGTTCTGGTGGGGTGAAATTTCGACCTTTGACTATATTGGATATTTGAGGGTCCCATTTTCACATGAATTTTGACCAAAAATAATATTGCCAGATTTAGATACCGAATTGATCTAAAAGCCAAGCCATGAACAAAAAGACACTTCTTAAGAAAAGCGGTTGATTTTTGACCGTCTTCTGGTGCTGGGAAATTTCGACCTGTTTCTATATGGCATATTTGAGGGTCCCATTTCCACATGAATTTTGACCAAAAATAATATTGCCAAATTTAGATACCGAATTGATCTATAAGTTAAGCCAAGAATAAAAAGCCACTCCTTATGAAAACCAGTTGATTTTTGAACGAGTTCTGGTGGTGTGAAATTTCGACCTGTGACTATATGGGATATTTGAGGGTCCCATTTCCAATGAATTTTGACCAAAAATAATATTGCCAGATTTAGATACCGAATTGATCTATAAGTTAAGCCATGAACAAAAAGCCACTCCTTATGAAAAGCAGTTGATTTTTGAACGAGTTCTGGTGGGGTGAAATTTCGACCTGTGACTATATGGGATATTTGAGGGTCCCATTTTCAAATGAATTTTGACCAAAAATAATATTGTCAGATTTAGATGCCGAATTGATCTAAAAGCCAAGCCATGAACAAAAAGACACTTCTTAAGAAAAGCAGTTGATTTTTGAGCGAGTTATAGGGGGATCTAGAGGCCAAGTCATGAACAAAAAGCCACTCCTTATGAAAACCAGTTGATTTTTGAACGAGTTCTGGTGGGGTGCATTTTCGACCTGTGACTATATGGGATATTTGAGGGTCCCATTTTCACATGAATTTTGACCAAAAATAATATTGCCAGATTTAGATACCGAATTGATCTATAAGTTAAGCCATGAACAAAAAGCCACTCCTTATGAAAACCAGTTGATTTTTGAACGAGTTCTGGTGGGGTGAAATTTCGACCTGTGACTATATGGGATATTTGAGGGTCCCATTTCCACATGAATTTTGACCAAAAATAATATTGCCAAATTTAGATACCGAATTGATCTATAAGTTAAGCCATGAATAAAAAGCCACTCCTTATGAAAACCAGTTGATTTTTGAACGAGTTCTGGTGGGGTGAAATTTCGACCTGTGACTATATGGGATATTTGAGGGTAACATTTCCACATGAATTTTGACCAAAAATAATATTGCCAAATTTAGATACCGAATTGATCTATAAGTTAAGCCATGAACAAAAAGCTACTACTTATGAAAACCAGTTGATTTTTGAACGAGTTCTGGTGGGGTGAAATTTCGACCTGTGACTATATGGGATATTTAAGGGTCCCATTTTCACATGAGTTTTGACCAAAAATAATATTGCCAGATTTAGATACCGAATTGATCTATAAGTTAAGCCATGAACAAAAAGCCACTCCTTATGAAAACCAGTTGATTTTTGAACGAGTTCTGGTGGGGTGAAATTTCGACCTGTGACTATATGGGATATTTGAGGGTCCCATTTTCAAATGAATTTTGACCAAAAATAATATTGTCAGATTTAGATGCCGAATTGATCTAAAAGCCAAGCCATGAACAAAAAGACACTTCTTAAGAAAAGCAGTTGATTTTTGAGCGAGTTATAGGGGGATCTAGAGGCCGAGTCATGAACAAAAAGCCACTCCATATGAAAAGCAGTTGATTTTTTACCGACTTCTAGGGCTGGGAAATTTCGACCTGTGACTATATGGGATATTTGAGGGTCCCATTTTCACATGAATTTTCACCAAAAATTATGTTGCCATATTTAGATGCCGAATGGATCTAGAGGCTGAACCATGAACAGAAAGCCACTTCTTAAGAAAAGCGGTTGATTTTTGACCGTCTTCTGGTGCTGGGAAATTTCGACCTGTTTCTATATGGCATATTTGAGGGTCCCATTTCCACATGAATTTTGACCAAAAATAATATTGCCAGATTTAGATCCCGAATTGATCTAAAGGTTAAGCCATGAACAAAAAGCCACTCCTTATGAAAACCAGTTGATTTTTGAACGAGTTCTGGTGGGGTGAAATTTCGACCTGTGACTATATGGGATATTTGAGGGTCCCATTTTCAAATGAATTTTGACCAAAAATAATATTGCCAGATTTAGATGCCGAATTGATCTATAAGTTAAGCCTTGAACAAAAAGACACTCCTTATGAAAACCAGTTGATTTTTGAACGAGTTCTGGTGGGGTGAAATTTCGACCTGTGACTATATGGGATATTTGAGGGTCCCATTTTCAAATGAATTTTGACCAAAAATAATATTGTCAGATTTAGATGCCGAATTGATCTAAAAGCCAAGCCATGAATAAAAAGACACTTCTTAAGAAAAGCAGTTGATTTTTTAGCGAGTTATAGGGGGATCCAGAGGCCGAGTCATGAACAAAAAGCCACTCCATATGAAAAGCAGTTGATTTTTTACCGACTTCTGGGGCTGGGAAATTTCGACCTGTGACTATATGGGATATTTGAGGGTCCCATTTTCAAATGAATTTTGACCAAAAATGATGTTGCCAGATTTAGATGCCGAATTGATCTATAAGTTAAGCCATGAACAAAAAGCCACTCCTTATGAAAACCAGTTGATTTTTGAACTAGTTCTGGTGGGGTGAAATTTCGACCTTTGACTATATGGGATATTTGAGGGTCCCATTTTCACATGAATTTTGACCAAAAAATACTATTGCCAGGTTTAGATACCGAATTTATCTATAAGTTAAGCCATGAACAAAAAGCCACTCCTTATTTTCACATGAATTTTGACCAAAATTTATGTTGCCAGATATAGATGCCGAATCGATCTAGAGGCAGAACCATGAACAGAAAGCCACTACTTATGAAAACCAGTTGATTTTTGAACGAGTTCTGGTGGGGTGAAATTTCGACCTGTGACTATATGGGATATTTGAGGGTCCCATTTTCACATGAATTTTGACCAAAAATAATAGTGCCAGATTTAGATACCGAATTGATCTATAAGTTAAGCCATGAACAAAAAGCCACTCCTTATGAAAACCAGTTGATTTTTGAACGAGTTCTGGTGGGGTGAAATTTCGACCTGTGACTGTATGGGATATTTGGGGTATCATTTTCACATGAATTTTGTCCAAAAATGATGTTGCCAGATTTAGATGCCGAATTGATCTATAAGTTAAGCCATGAACAAAAAGCTACTCCTTATGAAAACCAGTTGATTTTTGAACGAGTTCTGGTGGGGTGAAATTTCGACCTGTGACTATATGGGATATTTGAGGGTCCCATTTTCAAATGAATTTTGACCAAAAATAATATTGCCAGATTTAGATGCCGAATTGATCTATAAGTTAAGCCTTGAACAAAAAGACACTCCTTATGAAAACCAGTTGATTTTTGAACGAGTTCTGGTGGGGTGAAATTTCGAACTGTGACTATATGGGATATTTGAGGGTCCCATTTTCAAATGAATTTTGACCAAAAATAATATTGTCAGATTTAGATGCCGAATTGATCTAAAAGCCAAGCCATGAATAAAAAGACACTTCTTAAGAAAAGCAGTTGATTTTTTAGCGAGTTATAGGGGGATCCAGAGGCCGAGTCATGAACAAAATGCCACTCCATATGAAAAGCAGTTGATTTTTTACCGACTTCTGGGGCTGGGAAATTTCGACCTGTGACTATATGGGATATTTGAGGGTCCCATTTTCAAATGAATTTTGACCAAAAATGATGTTGCCAGATTTAGATGCCGAATTGATCTATAAGTTAAGCCATGAACAAAAAGCCACTCCTTATGAAAACCAGTTGATTTTTGAACTAGTTCTGGTGGGGTGAAATTTCGACCTTTGACTATATGGGATATTTGAGGGTCCCATTTTCACATGAATTTTGACCAAAAATACTATTGCCAGGTTTAGATACCGAATTTATCTATAAGTTAAGCCATGAACAAAAAGCCACTCCTTATTTTCACATGAATTTTGACCAAAATTTATGTTGCCAGATATAGATGCCGAATCGATCTAGAGGCAGAACCATGAACAGAAAGCCACTACTTATGAAAACCAGTTGATTTTTGAACGAGTTCTGGTGGGGTGAAATTTCGACCTGTGACTATATGGGATATTTGAGGGTCCCATTTTCACATGAATTTTGACCAAAAATAATAGTGCCAGATTTAGATACCGAATTGATCTATAAGTTAAGCCATGAACAAAAAGCCACTCCTTATGAAAACCAGTTGATTTTTGAACGAGTTCTGGTGGGGTGAAATTTCGACCTGTGACTGTATGGGATATTTGGGGTATCATTTTCACATGAATTTTGTCCAAAAATGATGTTGCCAGATTTAGATGCCGAATTGATCTATAAGTTAAGCCATGAACAAAAAGCTACTCCTTATGAAAACCAGTTGATTTTTGAACGAGTTCTGGTGGGGTGAAATTTCGACCTGTGACTATATGGGATATTTGAGGATCCCATTTTCAAATGAATTTTGACCAATAATAATATTGCCAGATTCAGATGCCGAATTGATCTATAAGTTAAGCCATGAACAAAAAGCCACTCCTTATTTTCACATGAATTTTGACCAAAATTTATGTTGCCAGATATAGATGCCGAATTGATCTAGAGGAGGAACCATGAACAGAAAGCCACTACTTATGAAAACCAGTTGATTTTTGAACGAGTTCTGGTGGGGTGAAATTTCGACCTGTGACTATATGGGATATTTGAGGGTCCCATTTTCACATGAATTTTGATCAAAAATAATATTGCCAAATTTAGATACTGAATTGATCTATGTTAAGCCATGAACAAAAAGCCACTCCTTATGAAAACCAGTTGATTTTTGAACGAGTTCTGGTGGGGTGAAATTTCGACCTGTGACTATATGGGATATTTGAGGGTCCCATTTTCAAATGAATTTTAACCAAAAATAATACTGTCAGATTTAGATGCCGAATTGATCTAAAAGCCAAGCCATGAACAAAAAGACACTTCTTAAGAAAAGCGGTTGATTTTTGACCGTCTTCTGGTGCTGGGAAATTTCGACCTGTTTCTATATGGCATATTTGAGGGTATCATTTTCACATGAATTTTGTCCAAAAATGATGTTGCCAGATTTAGATGCCGAATTGATTTAAAGGCCAAGCCATGAACACAAAAGCCACCACTTAAGAAATGCGTTTGATTTTTGACTGAGTTATGGGGGTGATCTAGAGGCCGAGTCATGAACAAAAAGCCACACCTTATGAAGAGCAGTTGATTTTTGACCGAGCTCTGATAGTTGAAAATTTCGACCTGCGACTATATGGGATATTTGAGGGTCCCATTTCCACATGAATTTTGACCAAAAATAATATTGCCAAATTTAGATACCGAATTGATCTACAAGTTAAGCCATGAACAAAAAGCCTCTCCCTATGAAAACCAGTTGATTTTGGAACGAGTTCTGGTGGAGTGAAATTTCGACCTGTGACTATATGGGATATTTGAGGGTCCCATTTTCACATGAATTTTGACCAAAAATAATATTATCAGATTTAGATGCCGAATTGATCTAAAAGCCAAGCCATGAACAAAAAGACACTTCTTAAGAAAAGCGGTTGATTTTTGACCGTCTTCTGGTGCTGGGAAATTTCGACCTGTTTCTATATGGCATATTTGAGGGTCCCATTTTCACATGAATTTTGACCAAAAATAATATTGCCAGATTTAGATACCGAATTGATCTTTAGGTTAAGCCATGAACAAAAGGCCACTCATCATGAAAACCAGTTGATTTTTTAACGAGTTCTGGTGGGGTGAAATTTCGACCTGTGACTATATGGGATATTTGAGGGTCCCATTTTCAAGTGAAATTTGACCAAAAATAATATTGTCAGATTTAGATGCCGAATTGATCTAAAAGCCAAGCCATGAACAAAAAGACACTTCTTAAGAAAAGCGGTTGATTTTTGACCGAGTTTTGGTGGTGTGAAATTTCGACCAGTTTCTATATGGCATATTTGACGGTATCATTTTCACATGAATTTTGTCCAAAAATGATGTTGCCAGATTAAGATGCCGAATTGATTTAAAGGCCAAGCCATGAACACAAAAGCCACCACTTAAGAAAAGCGTTTGATTTTTTGAACTAGATCTGGTGGGGTGAAATTTCGACCTGTGACTATATGGGATATTTGAGGGTCCCATTTTCAAATGAATTTTGACCAAAAATAATATTGTCAGATTTAGATGCCGAATTGATCTAAAAGCCAAGCCATGAACAAAGAGACACTTCTTAAGAAAAGCGGTTGATTTTTGACCGTCTTCTGGTGCTGGGAAATTTCGACCTGTTTCTATATGGCATATTTGAGGGTCCCATTTCCAAATGAATTTTGACCCAAAATAATATTTCCAGATTTAGATACCGAATTGATCTTCAAGTTAAGCCATGAATAAAAAGCCACTCCTTATGAAAACCAGTTGATTTTTGAGCGAGTTCTGGTGGGGTAATTTCGACCTGTGACTATATGGGATATTTGAGGGTCCCATTTTCACATGAATTTTGACCAAAAATAATATTGCCAGATTTAGATACCGAATTGATCTATAAGTTAAGCCATGAACAAAAAGCCACTCCTTATGAAAAGCAGTTGATTTTTGAGCGAGTTATAGGGGGATCTAGAGGCCGAGTCATGAACAAAAATTCACTCCTAATGAAAGTCAGTTGATTTTTTACCGACTTCTGGGGCTGGGAAATTTCGACCTGTGACTATATGGGATATTTGAGGGTCCCATTTTCACATGAATTTTGACCAAAAATACTATTGCCAAATTTAGATACCGAATTGATCTATAAGTTAAGCCATGAACAAATAGCCACTCCTTATGAAAACCAGTTGATTTTTGAACGAGTTCTGGTGGGGTGAAATTTCGACCTGTGACTATATGGGATATTTGAGGGTCCCATTTCCACATGAATTTTGACCAAAAATAATATTGCCAAATTTAGATACCGAATTGATCTAAAAGTTAAGCCATGAACAAAAAGCCACTCCTTATGAAAACCAGTTGATTTTTGAACGAGTTCTGGTGGGGTGAAATTTCGACCTGTGACTATATGGGATATTTGAGGGTCCCATTTTCAAATGAATTTTGACCAAAAATACAGGTATCTAAACCTGGCAATAGTATTTTTGGTCAAAATTCATGTGAAAATGGGACCCTCAAATATCCCATATAGTCAAAGGTCGAAATTTCACCCCACCAGAACTAGTTCAAAAATCAACTGGTTTTCATAAGTAGTGGCTTTCTGTCCATGACTCGGCCTCTAGATCACCCCCATAACTCGCTCAAAAATCAACTGGTTTTCATAAGTAGTGGCTTTCTGTTCATGGTTCAGCCTCTAGATCAATTCGGCATCTAAATCTGGTAACATAATTTTTGGTCAAAATTCATTTGAAAATGGGACCCTCAAATATCCCATATAGTCACAGGTCGAAATTTCCCAGCCCCAGAAGTCGGTAAAAATCAACTGCTTTTCATATGGAGTGGCTTTTTGGTCATGACTCGGCCTCTGGAACCCCCTATAACTCGCTCAAAAATCAACTGCTTTTCTTAAGAAGTGTCTTTTTATTCATGGCTTGGCTTTTAGATCAATTCGGTATCTAAATCTGGCAATATTATTTTTGGTCAAAATTCATGGGAAATGGGACCCTCAAATATCCATATAGTCACAGGTCGAAATTACCCCACCAGAACTCGCTCAAAAATCAACCGCTTTTCTTAAGAAGTGTCTTTTTGTTCATGGCTTGGCTTTTATCTATAAGTTAAGCCATGAACAAAAAGCCACTCCTTATTTTCACATGAATTTTGACCAAAATTTATGTTGCCAGATATAGATGCCGAATCGATCTAGAGGCAGAACCATGAACAGAAAGCCACTACTTATGAAAACCAGTTGATTTTTGAACGAGTTCTGGTGGGGTGAAATTTCGACCTGTGACTGTATGGGATATTTGGGGTATCATTTTCACATGAATTTTGTCCAAAAATGATGTTGCCAGATTTAGATACCGAATTGATCTATAAGTTAAGCCATGAACAAAAAGCCACTCCTTATGAAAACCAGTTGATTTTTGAACGAGTTCTGGTGGGGTGAAATTTCGACCTGTGACTGTATGGGATATTTGGGGTATCATTTTCACATGAATTTTGTCCAAAAATGATGTTGCCAGATTTAGATGCCGAATTGATCTATAAGTTAAGCCATGAACAAAAAGCTACTCCTTATGAAAACCAGTTGATTTTTAAACGAGTTCTGGTGGGGTGAAATTTCGACCTGTGACTATATGGGATATTTGAGGGTCCCATTTTCAAATGAATTTTGACCAAAAATAATATTGCCAGATTCAGATGCCGAATTGATCTATAAGTTAAGCCATGAACAAAAAGCCACTCCTTATTTTCACATGAATTTTGACCAAAATTTATGTTGCCAGATATAGATGCCGCATTGATCTAGAGGACGAACCATGAACAGAAAGCCACTACTTATGAAAACCAATTGATTTTTGAACGAGTTCTGGTGGGGTGAAATTTGGACCTGTGACTATATGGGATATTTGAGGGTCCCATTTTCACATGAATTATGACCAAAAATAATATTGCCAGATTCAGATGCCGAATTGATCTATAAGTTAAGCCATGAACAAAAACCACTCCTTATTTTCACATGAATTTTGACCAAAATTTATGTTGCCAGATATAGATGCCGAATCGATCTAGAGGCCGAACCATGAACAGAAAGCCACTACTTATGAAAACCAGTTGATTTTTGAACTAGTTCTGGTGGGGTGAAATTTCGACCTGTGACTATATGGGATATTTGAGGGTCCCATTATCACATGAATTTTGACCAAAATAATATTGCCAGATTTAGATACCGAATTGATCTATAAGTTAAGCCATGAACAAAATGCCACTCCTTATGAAAAGCAGTTGATTTTTGAACGAGTTCTGGTGGGGTGAAATTTCAACCTGTGACTGTATGGGATATTTGAGGGTCCCATTTTCACATGAATTTTGACCAAATATAATATTGCCAGTTTTAGATACCGAATTGATCTATAAGTTAAGCCATGAACAAAAAGCCACTCCTTATGAAAACCAGTTGATTTTTGAACGAGTTCTGGTGGGGTGAAATTTCGACCTGTGACTATATGGGATATTTGAGGGTCCCATTTTCAAATGAATTTTGATCAAAAATAATATTGCCAAATTTAGATACTGAATTGATCTATGTTAAGCCATGAACAAAAGCCACTCCTTATGAAAACCAGTTGATTTTTGAACGAGTTCTGGTGGGGTGAAATTTCGACCTGTGACTATATGGGATATTTGAGGGTCCCATTTTCAAATGAATTTTAACCAAAAATAATACTGTCAGATTTAGATGCCGAATTGATCTAAAAGCCAAGCCATGAACAAAAAGACACTTCTTAAGAAAAGCGGTTGATTTTTGACCGTCTTCTGGTGCTGGGAAATTTCGACCTGTTTCTATATGGCATATTTGAGGGTATCATTTTCACATGAATTTTGTCCAAAAATGATGTTGCCAGATTTAGATGCCGAATTGATTTAAAGGCCAAGCCATGAACACAAAAGCCACCACATAAGAAATGCGTTTGATTTTTGACTGAGTTATGGGGGTGATCTAGAGGCCGAGTCAGGAACAAAAAGCCACACCTTATGAAGAGCAGTTGATTTTTGACCGAGCTCTGATAGTTGAAAATTTCGACCTGCGACTATATGGGATATTTGAGGGTCCCATTTCCACATGAATTTTTACCAAAAATAATATTGCCAAATTTAGATACCGAATTGATCTATAAGTTAAGCCATGAACAAAAAGCCTCTCCTTATGAAAACCAGTTGATTTTGGAACGAGTTCTGGTGGGGTCAAATTTCGACCTGTGACTATATGGGATATTTGAGGGTCCCATTTTCAAATGAATTTTGACCAAAAATAATATTGTCAGATTTAGATGCCGAATTGATCTAAATGCCAAGCCATGAACAAAAAGACACTTCTTAAGAAAAGCGGTTGATTTTTGACCGTCTTCTGGTGCTGGGAAATTTCGACCTGTTTCTATATGGCATATTTGAGGGTCCCATTTTCACATGAATTTTGACCAAAAATAATATTGCCAGATTTAGATACCGAATTGATCTTTAAGTTAAGCCATGAACAAAAGGCCACTCATCATGAAAACCAGTTGATTTTTGAACGAGTTTTGGTGGTGTGAAATTTCGACCTGTTTCTATATGGCATATTTGACGGTATCATTTTCACATGAATTTTGTCCAAAAATGATGTTGCCAGATTAAGATGCCGAATTGATTTAAAGGCCAAGCCATGAACACAAAAGCCACCACTTAAGAAAAGCGTTTGATTTTTTGAACTAGATCTGGTGGGGTGAAATTTCGACCTGTGACTATATGGGATATTTGAGGGTCCCATTTTCAAATGAATTTTGACCAAAAATAATATTGTCAGATTTAGATGCCGAATTGATCTAAATGCCAAGCCATGAACAAAAAGACACTTCTTAAGAAAAGCGGTTGATTTTTGACCGTCTTCTGGTGCTGGGAAATTTCGACCTGTTTCTATATGGCATATTTGAGGGTCCCATTTCCAAATGAATTTTGACCCAAAATAATATTTCCAGATTTAGATACCGAATTGATATTCAAGTTAAGCCATGAATAAAAAGCCACTCCTTATGAAAACCAGTTGATTTTTGAGCGAGTTCTGGTGGGGTAATTTCGACCTGTGACTATATGGGATATTTGAGGGTCCCATTTTCACATGAATTTTGACCAAAAATAATATTGCCAGATTTAGATACCGAATTGATCTATAAGTTAAGCCATGAACAAAAAGCCACTCCTTATGAAAAGCAGTTGATTTTTGAGCGAGTTATAGGGGGTTCTAGAGGCCGAGTCATGAACAAAAATTCACTCCTATTGAAAGTCAGTTGATATTTTACCGACTTCTTGGGCTGGGAAATTTCGACCTGTGACTATATGGGATATTTGAGGGTCCCATTTTCACATGAATTTTGACCAAAAATAATATTGCCAAATTTAGATACCGAATTGATCTATAAGTTAAGCCATGAACAAAAAGCCACTCCTTATGAAAACCAGTTGATTTTTGAACGAGTTCTGGTGGGGTGAAATTTCGACCTGTGACTATATGGGATATTTGAGGGTCCCATTTCCACATGAATTTTGACCAAAAAATAATATTGCCAAATTTAGATACCGAATTGATCTATAAGTTAAGCCATGAACAAAAAGCCACTCCTTATGAAAACCAGTTGATTTTTGAACGAGTTCTGGTGGGGTGAAATTTCGACCTGTGACTATATGGGATATTTGAGGGTCCCATTTTCAAATGAATTTTGACCAAAAATAATATTGTCAGATTTTGTTGCCGAATTGATCTAAAAGCCAAGCCATGAACAAAAGACACTTTTTAAGAAAAGCGGTTGATTTTTGACCGTCTTCTGGTGCTGGGAAATTTCGACCTGTTTCTATATGGCATATTTGAGGGTATCATTTTCTCATGAATTTTGTCCAAAAATGATGTTGCCAGATTAAGATGCCGAATTGATTTAAAGGCCAAGCCATGAACACAAAAGCCACCACTTAAGAAAAGCGTTTGATTTTTTAACTAGATCGGTGGGGTGAAATTTTGACCTGTGACTATATGGGATATTTGAGGGTCCCATTTTCAAATGAATTTTGACCAAAAATAATATTGTCAGATTTAGATGCCGAATTGATCTAACAGCCAAGCCATGAACAAAAAGACACTTCTTAAGAAAAGCGGTTGATTTTTGACCGTCTTCTGGTGCTGGGTAATTTCGACCTGTTTCTATATGGCATATTTGAGGGTCCCATTTCCAAATGAATTTTGACCCAAAATAATATTTCCAGATTTAGATACCGAATTGATCTTCAAGTTAAGCCATGAATAAAAAGCCACTCCTTATGAAAACCAGTTGATTTTTGAGCGAATTATAGGGGGATCTAGAGGCCGAGTCATGAACAAAAATTCACTCCTAATGAAAGTCAGTTGATTTTTTACCGACTTCTGGGGCTGGGAAATTTCGACCTGTGACTATATGGGATATTTGAGGGTCCCATTTCCACATGAATTTTGACCAAAAATAATATTGCCAAATTTAGATACCGAATTGATCTATAAGTTAAGCCATGAACAAAAAGCCACTCCTTATGAAAACCAGTTGATTTTTGAACGAGTTCTGGTGGGATGAAATTTCGACCTGTGACTATATGGGATATTTGAGGGTCCCATTTTCAAATGAATTTTGACCAAAAATAATATTGTCAGATTTTGTTGCCGAATTGATCTAAAAGCCAAGCCATGAACAAAAAGACACTTCTTAAGAAAAGCGGTTGATTTTTGACCGTCTTCTGGTGCTGGGAAATTTCGACCTGTTTCTATATGGCATATTTGAGGGTATCATTTTCTCATGAATTTTGTCCAAAAATGATGTTGCCAGATTAAGATGCCGAATTGATTTAAAGGCCAAGCCATGAACACAAAAGCCACCACTTAAGAAAAGCGTTTAATTTTTGACTGAGTTATGGGGGTGATCTAGAGGCCGAGTCATCAACAAAAAGCCACTCCTTATGAAATGCAGTTGATTTTTGACCGAGTTCTGGTGGTGTGAAATTTCGACCTGTGACTATATGGGATATTTAGAGGTACCATTTTCACATGAATTTTGACCAAAAATGATGTTGCCGGACTTAGATGCCGAATTGATCTATAAGTTAAGCCATGAACAAAAAGCCACTCCTTATGAAAACCAGTTGATTTTTGAACGAGTTCTGGTGGGGTGAAATATCGACCTGTGACTATATGGGATATTTGAGGGTCCCATTTTCACATGAATTTTGACCAAAAATAATATTGCCAGATTTAGATACCGAATTGATCTATAAGTTAAGCCATGAACAAAAAGCCACTCCTTATGAAAACCAGTTGAATTTTGAACGAGTTCTGGTGGGGTGAAATTTCGACCTGTGACTATATGGGATATTTGAGGGTCCCATTTTCAAGTGAAATTTGACCAAAAATAATATTGTCAGATTTAGATGCCGAATTGATCTAAAAGCCAAGCCATGAACAAAAAGACACTTCTTAAGAAAAGCGGTTGATTTTTGACCGAGTTTTGGTGGTGTGAAATTTCGACCTGTTTCTATATGGCATATTTGACGGTATCATTTTCACATGAATTTTGTCCAAAAATGATGTTGCCAGATTAAGATGCCGAATTGATTTAAAGGCCAAGCCATGAACACAAAAGACACTTCTTAAGAAAAGCGGTTGATTTTTGACCGTCTTCTGGTGCTGGGAAATTTCGACCTGTTTCTATATGGCATATTTGAGGGTCCCATTTTCACATGAATTTTGACCAAAAATAATATTGCCAGATTTAGATACCGAATTGATCTTTAAGTTAAGCCATGAACAAAAGGCCACTCATCATGAAAACCAGTTGATTTTTGAACGAGTTCTGGTGGGGTGAAATTTCGACCTGTGACTATATGGGATATTTGAGGGTCCCATTTTCAAGTGAAATTTGACCAAAAATAATATTGTCAGATTTAGATGCCGAATTGATCTAAAAGCCAAGCCATGAACAAAAAGACACTTCTTAAGAAAAGCGGTTGATTTTTGACCGAGTTTTGGTGGTGTGAAATTTCGACCTGTTTCTATATGGCATATTTGACGGTATCATTTTCACATGAATTTTGTCCAAAAATGATGTTGCCAGATTAAGATGCCGAATTGATTTAAAGGCCAAGCCATGAACACAAAAGACACTTCTTAAGAAAAGCGGTTGATTTTTGACCGTCTTCTGGTGCTGGGAAATTTCGACCTGTTTCTATATGGCATATTTGAGGGTCCCATTTCCAAATGAATTTTGACCCAAAATAATATTTCCAGATTTAGATACCGAATTGATCTTCAAGTTAAGCCATGAATAAAAGCCACTCCTTATGAAAACCAGTTGATTTTTTGAGCGAGTTCTGGTGGGGTAATTTCGACCTGTGACTATATGGGATATTTGAGGGTCCCATTTTCACATGAATTTTGACCAAAAATAATATTGCCAAATTTAGATACCGAATTGATCTATAAGTTAAGCCATGAACAAGAAGCCACTCCTTATGAAAACCAGTTGATTTTTGAACGAGTTCTGGTGGGGTGAAATTTCGACCTGTGACTATATGGGATATTTGAGGGTCCCATTTCCACATGAATTTTGACCAAAAATAATATTGCCAAATTTAGATACCGAATTGATCTATAAGTTAAGCCATGAACAAAAAGCCACTCCTTATGAAAAGCAGTTGATTTTTGAGCGAGTTATAGGGGGATCTAGAGGCCGAGTCATGAACAAAAATTCACTCCTAATGAAAGTCAGTTGATTTTTTACCGACTTCTGGGGCTGGGAAATTTCGACCTGTGACTATATGGGATATTTGAGGGTCCCATTTTCACATGAATTTTGACCAAAAATAATATTGCCAAATTTAGATACCGAATTGATCTATAAGTTAAGCCATGAACAAAAAGCCACTCCTTATGAAAACCAGTTGATTTTTGAACGAGTTCTGGTGGGGTGAAATTTCGACCTGTGACTATATGGGATATTTGAGGGTCCCATATCCACATGAATTTTGACCAAAAATAATATTGCCAAATTTAGATACCGAATTGATCTATAAGTTAAGCCATGAACAAAAAGCCACTCCTTATGAAAACCAGTTGATTTTTGAACGAGTTCTGGTGGGGTGAAATTTCGACCTGTGACTATATGGGATATTTGAGGGTCCCATTTTCAAATGAATTTTGACCAAAAATAATATTGTCAGATTTTGTTGCCGAATTGATCTAAAAGCCAAGCCATGAACAAAAGACACTTCTTAAGAAAAGGGGTTGATTTTTGACCGTCTTCTGGTGCTGGGAAATTTCGACCTGTTTCTATATGGCCGAATTAAGATGCCGAATTGATTTAAAGGCCAAGCCATGAACACAAAAGCCACCACTTAAGAAAAGCGTTTGATTTTTGAACGAGATCTGGTGGGGTGAAATTTCGACCTGTGACTATATGGGATATTTGAGAGTCCCATTTTCAAATGAATTTTGACCAAAAATAATATTGTCAGATTTAGATGCCGAATTGATCTAAAAGCCAAGCCATGAACAAAAAGACACTTCTTAAGAAAAGCGGTTGATTTTTGACCGTCTTCTGGTGCTGGGAAATTTCGACCTGTTTCTATATGGCATATTTGAGGGTCCCATTATCACATGAATTTTGACCAAAAATAATATTGCCAGACTTAGATACCGAATTGATCTTTAAGTTAAGCCATGAACAAAAGGCCACTCCTCATGAAAACCAGTTGATTTTTGAACGAGTTCTGGTGGGGTGAAATTTCGACCTGTGACTATATGGGATATTTGAGGGTCCCATTTTCAAGTGAAATTTACCCAAAAACAATATTGTCAGATTTAGATGCCGAATTGATCTAAAAGCCAAGCCATGAACAAAACGACACTTCTAAAGAAAAGCGGTTGATTTTTGACCGAGTTCTGGTGGTGTGAAATTTCGACCTGTTTCTATATGGCCGAATTAAGATGCCGAATTGATTTAAAGGCCAAGCCATGAACACAAAAGCCACCACTTAAGAAAAGCGTTTGATTTTTGAACGAGATCTGGTGGGGTGAAATTTCGACCCATTTTCAAATGGATTTTGACCAAAAATAATATTGTCAGATTTAGATGCCGAATTGATCTAAAAGCCAAGCCATGAACAAAAAGACACTTCTTAAGAAAAGCGGTTGATTTTTGACCGTCTTCTGGTGCTGGGAAATTTCGACCTGTTTCTATATGGCATATTTGAGGGTCCCATTTCCAAATGAATTTTGACCCAAAATAATATTTCCAGATTTAGATACCGAATTGATCTTCAAGTTAAGCCTTGAATAAAAAGCCACTCCTTATGAAAACCAGTTGATTTTTGAGCGAGTTCTGGTGGGGTAATTTCGACCTGTGACTATATGGGATATTTGAGGGTCCCATTTTCACATGAATTTTGACCAAAAATAATATTGCCAAATTTAGATACCGAATTGATCTATAAGTTAAGCCATGAACAAAAAGCCACTCCTTATGAAAACCAGTTGATTTTTGAACGAGTTCTGGTGGGGTGAAATTTCGACCTGTGACTATATGGGATATTTGAGGGTCCCATTTTCAAGTGAAATTTGACCAAAAATAATATTGTCAGATTTAGATGCCGAATTGATCTAAAAGCCAAGCCATGAACAAAAAAGACACTTCTTAAGAAAAGCGGTTGATTTTTGACCGAGTTTTGGTGGTGTGAAATTTCGACCTGTTTCTATATGGCATATTTGACGGTATCATTTTCACATGAATTTTGTCCAAAAATGATGTTGCCAGATTAAGATGCCGAATTGATTTAAAGGCCAAGCCATGAACAAAAGACACTTCTTAAGAAAAGCGGTTGATTTTTGACCGTCTTCTGGTGCTGGGAAATTTCGACCTGTTTCTATATGGCATATTTGAGGGTCCCATTTTCACATGAATTTTGACCAAAAATAATATTGCCAGATTTAGATACCGAATTGATCTTTAAGTTAAGCCATGAACAAAAGGCCACTCATCATGAAAACCAGTTGATTTTTGAACGAGTTCTGGTGGGGTGAAATTTCGACCTGTGACTATATGGGATATTTGAGGGTCCCATTTCCACATGAATTTTTGACCAAAAATAATATTGCCAAATTTAGATACCGAATTGATCTATAAGTTAAGCCATGAACAAAAAGCCACTCCCTTATGAAAAGCAGTTGATTTTTGAGCGAGTTATAGGGGGATCTAGAGGGCTGAGTCATGAACAAAAATTCACTCCTAATGAAAGTCAGTTGATTTTTACCGACTTCTGGGGGTGGGAAATTTCGACCTGAGACTATATGGGATATTTGAGGGTCCCATTTTCACATGAATTTTGACCAAAAATAATATTGCCAAATTTAGATACCGAATTGATCTAAAAGTTAACCCAAAAAAAAAGAGCCTCACTTATGAAAACCAGTTGATTTTGAACGAGTTCTGGTGGGGGTGAAATTTCGACCTGTGACTATATGGGATATTTGGGGTCCCATATCCACATGAATTTTGACCAAAAATAATATTGCCAAATTTAGATACCGAATTGATCTATAAGTTAAGCCATGAACAAAAAGCCACTCCTCATGAAAACCAGTTGATTTTGAACGAGTTCTGGTGGGGTGAAATTTCGACCTGTGACTATATGGGATATTGAGGGTCCCATTTTCAAATGAATTTTGACCAAAAATAATATTGTCAGATTTTGTTGCCGAATTGATCTAAAAGCCAAGCCATGAACAAAAGACACTTCTTAAGAAAAGCGGTTGATTTTTGACCGTCTTCTGGTGCTGGGAAATTTCGACCTGTTTCTATATGGCCGAATTAAGATGCCGAATTGATTTAAAGGCCAAGCCATGAACACAAAAGCCACCACTTAAGAAAAGCGTTTGATTTTGAACGAGATCTGGTGGGGTGAAATTTCAACCTGTGACTATATGGGATATTTGAGAGTCCCATTTTCAAATGAATTTTGACCAAAAATAATATTGTCAGATTTAGATGCCGAATTGATCTAAAAGCCAAGCCATGAACAAAAGACACTTCTTAAGAAAAGCGGTTGATTTTGACCGTCTTCTGGTGCTGGGAAATTTCGACCTGTTTCTATATGGCATATTTGAGGGTCCCATTATCACATGAATTTTGACCAAAAATAATATTGCCAGACTTAGATACCGAATTGATCTTTAAGTTAAGCCATGAACAAAGGCCACTCCTCAAGAAAACCAGTTGATTTTTGAACGAGTTCTGGTGGGGTGAAATTTCGACCTGTGACTATATGGGATATTTGAGGGTCCCATTTTCAAGTGAAATTTACCCAAAAACAATATTGTCAGATTTAGATGCCGAATTGATCTAAAAGCCAAGCCATGAACAAAACGACACTTCTAAAGAAAAGCGGTTGATTTTTGACCGAGTTCTGGTGGTGTGGAAATTTCGACCTGTTTCTGTATGGCCGAATTAAGATGCCGAATTGATTTAAAGGCCAAGCCATGAACACAAAAGCCACCCACTTAAGAAAAGCGTTTGATTTTTGAACGAGATCGGTGAGGTGAAATTTCGACCCATTTCTAAATGGATTTTGAC
>JAEIGF010000445.1:0-27313 GCA_018903485.1 Drosophila littoralis
ACCACATAAAGTATATATATTCTTGATCAGCATCAACAGCCGAGTCGATATAGCCATGTCCGTCTGTCCGTCTGTCTGTTTCTATGCGAACTAGTCCCTCAGTTTTAAAGCTATCTTAATGAAACTTTGCAGAAGTCCCTATTTCTGTTGCACGCAGCACATATGTCAAAACCAGCTGGATCGGACCACTATATCATATAGCTGCCATAGGAACGATCGGTCGAAAATTAAGCTTTTTGTATGAAAAAACCTTTTGTTTATCAAGATATCTTGACCAAACTCGACATTTATTAGTTTTACTATGCTCCTCATATATATGCAAAATTCTATTAAGATCGGACCACTATATCATATAGCCGCCATAGGAACGATCGGTCGAAAATTAAGTTTTTGTATGAAAAAACATTTTGTTTGTCAAGATATCTTGACCAAACTCGGCATTTATTAGTTTTACTAAGCTCCTCATATATATGTAAAATTAGACTATTAAGATCGGACCACTATATCATATAGCCGCCATAGGAACGATCGGTCGAAAATTAAGTTTTTGTATGAAAAAACATTTTGTTTTTCAAGATATCTTGACCAAACTCGGCATTTATTAGTTTTACTATGCTCCTCATATATATGCAAAATCCTATTAAGGTCGGACCACTATATCATATAGCTGCCAGAGGAACGATCGGTCGAAAATTAAGTTGTATGAAAAAACATTTTGTTTATCAAGATGTCTTGATGAAACTCAGCATTTATTAGTTTTTCTATGCTCCTCACATATATGCAAAATTCTATTAAGATCGGACCACTATATCATATAGCCGCCATAGGAACGATCGGTCGAAAATTAAATTTTTGTATGAAAAAACATTTTGTTTTTCAAGATATCTTGACCAAACTCGGCATTTATTAGTTTTACTATGCTCCTCATATATATGCAAAATCCTATTAAGATCGGACCACTATATCATATAGCTGCCATAGGAACGATCGGTCGAAAATTAAGTTGTATGAAAAAACATTTTGTTTTTCAAGATATCTTGACCAAACTCGGCATTTATTAGTTTTACTAAGCTCCTCATATATATGCAAAATCCTATTAAGATCGGACCACTATATCATATAACTGCCATAGGAACGATCGGTCGAAAATTAAGTTTTTAATGAAAAAACATTTTCTTTATCAAGATATCTTGAACAAACTCGGCATTTATTAGTTTTACTATGCTCCTCATATATATGCAAAATCCTATTAAGATCGGACCACTATATCATATAGCTGCCATAGGAACGATCGGTCGAAAATTAAGTTGTATGAAAAAACATTTTGTTTTTCAAGATATCTTGACCAAACTCGGCATTTATTAGTTTTACTAAGCTCCTCATATATATGCAAAATCCTATTAAGATCGGACCACTATATCATATAACTGCCATAGGAACGATCGGTCGAAAATTAAGTTTTTAATGAAAAAACATTTTCTTTATCAAGATATCTTGAACAAACTCGGCATTTATTAGTTTTACTAAGCTCCTCATATATATGCAAAATCCTATTAAGATCGGACCACTATATCATAGATCTGTCAGAGGAGCGATCGGTCGAAAACTTGGTTTTTGATTAAAAACCTTTTTGTTTATCAACATATCTTGACCAAACTCGGCATTAACTATTTTCCCTGTGCTTCTTAGATACGGGCAAAGCACTATGAGCATTATGAAAAGGTTGGGTCTGCAAGGGTATTAGATCTTCGGCGTGCCGAAGATAGCCTCTCTTTCTCGTTTATATTTAGGTATGTGATTATTTGGTGAAGGTTAGAATGGAAAAGCGCATACACTTGTTGTTCAACGGAGCGAAAGCCTATGTGTGCAGATATGTCTTGATGTACTTGCGTACATCAATATGGCGATCGGTTAAATTTTTGGGTATGCACTTGTACATATATGTATATTCATATGTACATATGTACAGACACCAATATGGCGACCTTATCGGAGTCACTTTTTGATTTATTTGTTTTAATATTTGTCACTTTGTAGATGCCCTTATCGCCACGAACAATATTTTATTTGCGGTTTTTTTTTTTAATTTTTTAAATACAATTGCCACTCGCTTTAACCACGGACAATGTGAAGCGAAAAAATATGTTCAGACACACAAATATGAATTAATCGGACTGGAGTTGCCGGAAATTTGGCAATGGACGAGTTGAGGTAGGTGCACTGCTACTTATCTTGTTTGAATTTGTAGCAGTTCCTGGAACCTTTTATTGCAGATCCACCAATGCTTGTTAAGGCGAACTGGATATGCCAAATGTTGATGAAGTATCCGGCTCGGCAGGGCTTCCAGATGCACTTTACGAATTTCTGTATCGCTGGGGGAGCGTTTCTGCTCTGCACAAATTTTCTTAAGAAGGTTTGAAAAAAACACGTTTGTTCGCTTGCAGGTTATTTTTTCTTCTGTTCTATATTTTCAGAGTACATTACAATGTATTAGTGTAAGTGAGGTGAATTTCATGTTCCCTGTACTGGTTCCGGAGTTACATGGCGGTTGGATGGCGACTGCCGGATACCCTTCTTGTGTGAACACCCACTATAACATATAGCTGCCATAGGAACGATAGGTCGAAAATTAGCTTGTTGTATGAAAAACATATATGTTTATCAAGATGTCTTGATCAAACTCGGCATTTATTAGTTTTTCTATGCTCCTCATATATATGCAAAATCCTATTAAGATCGGACCACTATATCAGATAGCTGCCATAGGAATGATCGGTCGAAAATTAAGATGTTGTTTGAAAATTTTTTTGTTTTTTTTTCACGATATCTTGATCAAACTCTGAATTTTTTAGTTTTACTATGCTCCTCATATTTATACAAAATCCTAATAAGATCATACCACTATATCATATAGCTGCCATAGGAACGATCGGTCGAATATTAAGTTGTTGTTTAAAATTTTTTTTGGTTTTTTTCACCATATCTTGATCAAACACGGAATTTTTTAGTTTTACTATGCTCTTCATATATATGCAAAATCCTATTAAGATCAGACAACTATATCATATAGCTGCCATAGCCACGATCGGTCGAAAATTAAGTTGTCGTTTGAAAAACATTTTTGTGTATCAAGATATCTTGACCAAACTAGGCATTTATTATGTTTTCTATGCTCCCTATATATATACAAAATACTATTAAGATCGGACCACTATATCGTATAGCTACCATAGGAGTGATCGGTCGAAAATTAAGTTGTTGTTTGAAAAACATTTTTGTTTATCAAGATATATTGACCAAACTCGGCATATATTAGGTTTTTTATGCTCCTCGTATATATGCAAAGTCCTATATAGATCGGACTACTATAACATATAGCTGCTAAAGGAACGATCGGTCAAAAATTAAGTTGTTGTTTGAAAAACATATTTATTTAACAAGATGTCTTTACCAAACTCAGCATTTATTATTTTTACTATGCTCCTCATATACATCCAAAATCCTATTTTGATCGGACCACTATATCATACAGCTGCCATAGAAACGATCGGTCGAAAATAAAGTTGCTTGAAAAACATTTTTGTTTATGAAGATATCTTGACCAAGCTCAGTATTTATTAGTTGTACTATGGTCCTCATATATATGCAAAATCCTATTAAGATCGGACCACTATATCATATAGCGGCCAGAGGAACGATCGGTCGAATATTAAGTTGTTGTTTAAATTTTTTTTTGGTTTTTTTCACGATATCTTGATCAAACTCAGCACTTATTAATTTTACTATGCTCCTCATATACGTACAATATCCTATTAAGATCGGACCACTATATCATACAGCTGCCATAGGAACGATCGGTCGAAAATTAAGTTGTTGTTTGAAAAACATTTTTGTTTATCAAGATACCTTGACCAAAGTCAGCATTTATTAGTTTAACTATGCTTCTCATATATATGCAAAATCCTATAAAGATCGGACCACTATATCATACAGCTGCCATAGGAACGATAGGTCAAAAATTAAGTTTTTGTTTGAAAAACATTTTAGTTTATTAAGATGTCTTGACCAAACTCGACATTTATTAGTTTTAGTATGCTCCTCATATATATGCAAAGTCCTATTAAGATCGGACCACTATATCAGACAGCCTCCATAAGAATAATCGGTCGAAAATTAAGTTGTAATAAAAACATATTTGTTTATCAAGATATCTGGAGCAAACTCAGCACATATTAGTTATACTATGGTCCTCATATATATGCAAATTCCTATTAAGATCGGACCACTATATCAGATAGCTGCCATAGGAATGATCGGTAGAAAATTAAGTTGTTATTTGAATATCATAGTTTTACCATGCTCCTCATATATTACAAAATCCTAGTAAGATCAGACAACTATATCATATAGCGGCCAGAGGAACGATCGGTCGAATATTCAGTTGTTGTTTAAATTTTTTTTTGGTGTTTTTCACGATATCTTGAGCAAACTCGGCTTTTTTTAGTTTTACTATGGTCCTCATATATATGCAAAATCCTATTAAGATCAGACGACTATATCATATAGCTGCCATAGGAGCGATCGTTCGAAAATTAAGTTGTTGTTTGAAAACATTTTTGTTTATCAAGATACCTTGACCAAACTCAGCATATATTAGTTTAACTATGCTCCTTATATATTTTCAAAATCCTATTAAGATCGGACCACTATATCGTATAGCTGCCATAGGAGCGATCGTTCGAAAATTAAGTTGTTGTTTGAAAACATTTTTGTTTATCAAGATACCTTGACCAAACTCAGCATATATTAGTTTAACTATGCTTCTCATATATATGCAAAATCCTATTAAGATCGGACCACTATAACATATAGCTGCTATAGGAACGATCGGTCGAAAATTAAGTTGTTGTTTTAAAACATTTTTGTTTATCAATATATCTTGACTAAACTCAGCATTTATTAGTTATACTATGGTCTTCATATATATGCAAAATCCTATTAAGATCGGACCACTATATCATACAGCTGCCATAGGAACGATCGGTCGAAAACAAAGTTGTTGTTTGAAAAACATTTTAGTTTATTAAGATATCTTGACCAAATTCGGCATTTATTAGTTTCCCTATGCTCCTCATATATACGCAACATCCTATTAAGATCGGACCACTATGTCAGACAGCCGCAATAGGAATAATCGGTCGAAAATTAAGTTGTTGTAATAAAATCATATTTGTTTATCAAGATATCTGGACCAAACTCAGCACATATTAGTTATACTATGGTCCTCATATATATGCAAATTCCTATTAAGATCGGACCACTATATCAGATAGCTGCCATAGGAACGACCGGTCGAAAATTAAGTTGTTGTTTGAAATACATTTTTGTTTATCAAGATACCTTGACCAAACTCAGTATTTATTAGTTTAACCATGCCTCTCATATATATGCAAAATCCTATTAAGATCGGACCACTATATCAGATAGCTGCCATTAAAATGCTCGGTCGAAAATTAAGTTGTTGTTTTAAAACATTTTTGTTTATCAATATATCTTGACTAAACTCAGCATTTATTAGTTATACTATGGTCTTCATATATATGCAAAATCCTATTAAGATCGGACCACTATATCAGACAGCCGCCATAAGAATGATCGGTCAAATAATAAGTTGTTGTATGAAAGACATTTTTGTTTATCAAGATATCTTGAGCAAACTCAGCACATATTAGTTATACTATGGTCCTCATAAATATGCAAATTCCTATTAAGATCGGACCACTATATCAGATAGCTGCCATTAAAATGCTCGGTCGAAAATTAAGTTGTTGTTTTAAAACATTTTTGTTTATCAAGATATCTTGACCAAAATAGGCATTTATTAGGTTTTCTATACTCCCTATGTATATATAAAATACTATTAAGATCGGACCACTATATCATACAGCTACCATAGGAGTGATCGGTCGCAAATTGAGTTGTTGTTTGAAAAACATTTTTGGTTTATCAAGATACCTTGACCAAACTCAGCATTTATTAGTTTAACTATGCTTCTCATATATATGCAAAATCCAATTAAGATGAGACCACTATAACATATAGCTGCCATAGGAACGATCGGTCGAAAATTAAGTTGTATGAAAAACATATTTGTTTATCAAGATGTCTTGATGAAACTCGGCATTTATTAGTGTAAGTATGCTTCTCACATATATGCACTATCCTATAAAGATCGGACACTATATCATACAGCTGCCATAGGAACGATAGGTCAAAAATTAAGTTGTATGCAAAACATATTTATTTATTAAGATGTCTTTACCAAACTCAGCACTTATTAGTTTTACTATGTTCCTCATATACGTACAATATCCTATTAAGATCGGACCACTATATCATACAGCTACCATAGGAACGATCGGTCGAAAATTAAGTTGTTGTTTGAAAAACATTTTAGTTTATCAAGATATCTTTACCAAACTCAGCATTTATTAGTTTTACCAAAGACAATATAAACACTAAGATGAGTAACGCCCATACATTTGAATGCGACGCAAAATTTCTAGCCTGGCCTTTCATCTGGCCTTTGAGGCTTCGTACGACATGCCTGCCGACTGACTGTTCGTTCTCCAAAGACCAGACAAACGAATGCCGAAGTCGCGGCTTGCTGATGCTGACACGAACAACGAAGTTAGTCGCCAGCCTGCCTTCAGCAAAGCTGGTCGATGGTGCTTTGCGTCGCTTCGTTTTCGAAGTACATTGAGCGAAAAAGTTTGAAATTACGATCGACGCAAAGCACTTTTGCTATATCCATGAAATGCATGCTTAATTAAAATGATATATTACCCTAGATACTAACGATAATTTTTACAGGAAAATTTAAGAATTAAATAATTTGTACACAAGGCGCATCTTGTGCAATAACTATGTTAAGAAAATAGCACACATAGATTGATTTCACTTTTGTTTTTGGACAGTGTATGCTCGAGAAAAGTTCTTGTCTCAGCCAATGGCGTGCAAGCACCTTTGGTTGTATGCGTGAATTATGCATGCATAAGAACTTTAAAGTATATATGTATGAGTTGATATTCACTGCTCTGGCTTTAGCTGGCAAGAAATTAATTTTGTTAGTTTTCTAGCGCTGATCATGCATGACCTACTCCAAATATGTATTCACATATGAATACATGTTGTGTACTGAGGTTGACTCCGTAGAAAATATGTTATTTTAAGTCGATGAAAATATTTATATAATTCTTTATATTAAATTTATATTTGTTTTATTTCCCATTAAGAAATAAAAGAGTGCTAAAAAATACAAATAAAATATTTATTTGTATAAATAAATATGAATTTGGACCCAATATTTAGTTAGCGGTTACTTTGTACTGTATAATTCGAATAAAAAATAATTAAATAAAAAAGAAAAACAACAAATTTGCACTTTTATATCTTAATTTATTTTTTATTACTTAAAAATAATAATTTAATTAATAATTTAATTTAAAGAAAGTATATAAATATTTGCATCGACTTAAAAATACATTTTTTCTACGGGGCCAACATCAGTACACAACATGCATTCATATGTGAATACAAAATTGGGATTCTTCATGATCCGCGCTGGAAAACTAAGAAAATTTATTTCTTTGCCAGCCAGAGACTTTGCTAGGGCAGTGAATAGCAACACATTCAAATATGCTGTTATGTATGTATATTCACACGCATACAAACATAATTGCTTGCACGGCCCTCATAGAGCCGAAGCTGAGAGCCCATTCTATTTTTAGCTTTTTGGTTCTCTCGACTGTGAGAGCGCAATGATACAGATTTCGTTTTCGTTCTCAATTTTCAAAAAATCAATCTGCATAGTAGCATTTTGTTGTACTGCGTTACTCATCTTAGTGTTTATATCGTCTTTGGTTTTACTATGCTCCTCATATATACGCAACATCCTATTAAGATCGGACCACTATATCAGACAGCCGCCATAGGAATAATCGGTCGAAAATTAAGTTGTTGTAATAAAAACATATTTGTTTATCAAGATATCTTGACCAAACTCAGCATTTATTAGTTATACTATGGTCCTCATATATATGCAGAAGCCTATTAAGATCGGAGCACTATATCAGCTAGCTGCCATAGGAATGATCGCTCGAAAATTAAGTTGCTTAAAAAACATTTTGGTTTATCAAGATATCTTGACCAAACTCAGCATTTAATAGTTCTACTATGCTCCTCATATATACGCAACATCCAATTAAGATCGGTCCACTATATCAGACAGCCGCCATAGGACTGATCTGTCGAAAATTAAGTTGTTGTATGAAAAACATATTTGTTTATCAAGATATCTTGACCAAATTCGGCACTTATTAGTTTTTCTATGCTTCTCATATATATACAAAATCCTATATATATCGAAGCACTATATCATATAGCTGCAGTAAAAACGAACGTTCGAAAATTAAGTTGTTGTTTGAATAACATTTTCTTTTATCAAGTTATCTTGACCAAACTCAGCATTTATTAATTATACTATGGTCCTCATATATATGCAAAAACCTATTTAGATCGGACCACTATATCAGATATCTGCCATAGGAATGATCGGCCGAAAATGAAGTTGTTGTATGAAAAACATTTTTGTTTATCAAGGTATCTTGACCAAACTCAGCATTTATTAGTTCTACTATGCTCCTCATATATACGCAACATCCAATTAAGATCGGACCACTATATCAGACAGCCGCCATACGACTGATCTGTCGAAAATTAAGTTGTTGTATGAAAAACATATTTGTTTATCAAGATATCTTGACCAAATTCGGCATTTATTAGTTTCACTATGCTCCTAATATATACGCAACATCCTATTAAGAACGGACCACTATATCAGACAACCGCCATAGGAATGATCGGTCGAAAATTTAGTTGTTGTATGAAAAACATATTTGTTTATCAAGATATCTTGACCAAATTCGGCATTTATTAGTTTTACTATGCTTCTCATATATACGCAACATCCTATTAAGATCGGACCACTATATCAGACAGCCGCCATAGGAATGATCGGTCGAAAATTAAGTTGTATGACAAACATATTTGTTTATCAAGATGTCTTGATGAAACTCTGCATTTATTAGTTTAAGTATGCTTCTCACATATATGCACTATCCTATAAAGATCGGACCACTGTATCATACAGCTGCCATAGGAACGATAGGTCAAAAATTAAGTTGTATAAAAAACATATTTATTTATCAAGATGTCTTGACCAAACTCAGCACTTATTAGTTTTACTATGCTCCTCATATACGTACAATATCCTATCCTGTTGTGTTAAAAACATTTTGGTTTTTTAAGATATCTTGACCAAACTCAGCATTTATTAAATATACTACGGTCCTCATATATATGCAAAAACCTATTTAGATCGGACCACTATATCAAATATCTGCCATAGGAATGATCTTGACCAAAATCAGTATTTATTAGTTCTACTATGCTCCTCATATATACGCAACATCCTATTAAGATCGGACCACTATATCAGACAGCCGCCATAGGACTGATCTTTCGAAAATTAAGTTGTTGTGTGAAAAACATATTTGTTTATCAAGATATCTTGACCAAATTCGGCACTTAATAGTTTTTCTATGCTCCTCATATATATGCAAAATCCTATATATATCGAAGCACTATATCATATAGCTGCAGTAAGAACGATCGGTAGAAAATTAAGTTGTTGTTTGAAAACATTTTTGTTTATCAAAATATCTTGACCAAACTCGGCATTTATTAGTTTAACTATGCTCCTCATAAATATGCAAAATCGTAATAAGACCACCATATCATATAGCGGCCATAGGAACGTTCGGTCAAAAATTAAGTTGTTGTATGAAAGTCATTTTTATACCCTTGCAGAGGGTATTATAGTTTTGTCGTGAAATGTGTAACGCATAGAAGGAGACATCTCCGACCCCATAAAGTATATATATTCTTGATCAGCATCAACAGCCGAGTCGATATAGCCATGTCCGTCTGACTGTTTCTATGCGAACTAGTCCCTCAGTTTTAAAGCTATCTTAATGAATCTTTGCAGAAGTCCCTATTTCTGTTGCACGCAGCACATATGTCAAAACCAGCTGGATCGGACCACTATATCATATAGCTGCCATAGGAACGATCGGTCGAAAATTAAGTTTTTGTATGAAAAAACCTTTTGTTTATCAAGATATCTTGACCAAACTCGACATTTATTGGTTTTACTATGATCCTCATATATATGCAAAATTCTATTAAGATCGGACCACTATATCATACAGCCGCCATAGGAACGATCGGTCGAAAATTAAGTTTTTGTATGAAAAAACATTTTGTTTGTCAAGATATCTTGACCAAACTCGGCATTTATTAGTTTTACTAAGCTCCTCATATATATGCAAAATCCTATTAAGATCGGACCACTATATCATATAGCTGCCATAGGAACGATCTATCGAAAATTAAGTTTTTGTATGAAAAAACATTTTGTTTTTCAAGATATCTTAACCAATCTCGGCATTTATTAGTTTTACTATGCTCCTCATATATATGCAAAATCCTATTAAGATCGGACCACTATATCATATTATTAAGTTTTTGTATGGAGAATTTTTTGTTTTTCATGATTTTGCGATTAAACACGGCATTTAAAGATTTCACTATGCTCCCTTCATTTTTGCTAAATATTATTTACATCGGTTTTTGATTAAAAGCCTTTTTTTTATTTATCAATATACCTTGACCAAACTCGTTCTTAACCATTTTCTCGGCATTAAAAGGTTGGGTCTGCAAGGGTATTAAATCTTCGGCGTGCCGAAGATAGCCCTTCTCTCTCGTTTTTTTTCAAGATATCTTGACAAACTCAGTATTTATTAGTTTTACAATGGTCCTCATATACATACAAAATCCTATTAATATCGGACCACTATTTCACACAGCTGCCATAGGAACGATCGGTCGAAAATTAAGTTGTTGTTTGAAACACATTTTCTTTTATCAAGATATCTTGACCAAACTCAGCATTTATTAGTTATACTATGGTCCTCATATATGCAAAAACCTATTTAGATCGGACCACTATATCAGATATCTGCCATAGGAATGATCTTGACCAAACTCAGTATTTATTAGTTTTACTATGCTCCTCATATATACCCAACATCCTATTAAGATCGGACTACTTTATCAGACAGCCGCCATAGGAATGATCGGTCGAAAATTAAGTTGTTGTATGAAAAACATATTTGTTTATCAAGATATCTTGACCAAATTCGGAATTTATTAGTTTTACTATGCTTCTCATATATACGCAACATCCTATTAAGATCGGACCACTATATCAGACAGCCGCCATACGAATGATCGGTCGAAAATTAAGTTGTTGTATTAAAAACATTTTGGTTTATCAAGATATCTTGACTAAACTCAGCATTTATTAGTTATACTATGGTCCTCATATATATGCAAAAACCTATTTAGATCGGACCACTATATCAGATATCTGCCATAGGAATGATCGTCACCAAACTCAGTATTTATTAGTTTTACTATGCTCCTCATATATACGCAACATCCTATTAAGATCGGACCACTATATCAGACAGCAGCCATAGGAATAATCGGTCGAAAATTAAGTTGTTGTAATAAAAAACATATTTGTTTATCAAGATATCTTGACCAAACTCAGCATTTATTAGTTTTACTATGGTCCTCATATATATGCAGAAGCCTATTAAGATCGGACCACTATATCAGCTAGATGCCATAGGAATGATCCGTCGAAAATTAAGTTGTTTAAAAAACATTTTGGTTTATCAAGATATCTTGACCAAACTCATCATTTATTAGTTCTACTATGCTCCTCATATATACGCAACATCCTATTAAGAACGGACCACTATATCAGACAACCGCCATAGGAATAATCGGTCGAAAATTAAGTTGTTGTATGAAAAACATATTTGTTTATCAAGATATCTTGACCAAATTCGGAATTTATTCTTATTAGTTTTACTATGCTCCTCATATACATACAATATCCTATCATGTTGTATTAAAAACATTTTGGTTTATCAAGATATCTTGACCAAACTCAGCATTTATTAAATATACTATGGTCCTCATATATATGCAAAAACCTATTTAGATCGGACCACTATATCAGATATCTGCCATAGGAATGATGTTGACCAAACTCAGTATTTATTAGTTTTACTATGCTCCTCATATATACCCAACATCCTATTAAGATCGGACTACTTTATCACAGCCGCCATAGGAATGATCGGTCGAAAATTAAGTTGTTGTATGAAAAACATATTTGTTTATCAAGATATCTTGACCAATTTCGGAATTTATTAGTTTTACTATGCTTCTCATATACATACAAAAACCTATTTAGATCGGACCACTATATCAGATATCTGCCATAGGAATGATCTTGACCAAACTCAGTATTTATTAGTTTTACTATGCTCCTCATATATACCCAACATCCTATTAAGATCGGACTACTTTATTAGACAGCGCCATAGGAATGATCGGTCGAAAATTAAGTTGTTGTATGAAAAACATATTTGTTTATCAAGATATCTTGACCAAATTCGGAATTTATTAGTTTTACTATGCTTCTCATATACATACAAAATCCTATTAATATCGGACCACTATTTCACACAGCTGCCATAGGAACGATCGGTCGAAAATTAAGTTGTTGTTTGAAAAACATTTTCTTTTATCAAGATATCTTGACCAAACTCAGCATTTATTAGTTATACTATGGTCCTCATATATATGCAAAAACCTATTTAGATCGGACCACTATATCAGATATCTGCCATAGGAATGATCTTGACCAAACTCAGTATTTATTAGTTTTCCTATGCTCCTCATATATACCCAACATCCTATTAAGATCGGACTACTTTATCAGACAGCCGCCATAGGAATGATCGGTCGAAAATTAAGTTGTTGTATGAAAAACATATTTGTTTATCAAGATATCTTGACCAAATTCGGAATTTATTAGTTTTACTATGCTTCTCATATATACGCAACATCCTATTAAGATCGGACCACTATATCAAACAGCCGCCATAGCAATGATCGGCAGAAAATTAAGTTGTATGAAAAACGTATTTGTTTATCAAGATATCTTGACCATATTCGGCATTTATTAGTTTTTCTATGCTCTTCATATATATGCAAAATCATATATATATCAAAGCACTATATCATATAGCTGCAGTAAGAACGATCGGCCGACTATTAAGTTGTTGTATGAAAAACAAATTTGTTTATTAAGATATCTTGACCAAGTTCTAAATTTTGTGTTATTCAACTTTGCTCCTCATATATACCCAACATCCTATTAAGATCGGACTACTTTATCAGACAGCTGCCATAGGAATGATCGGTCGAAAATTAAGTTGTTGTTTGAAAAACATTTTCTTTTATCAAGATATCTTGCCCAAACTCAGCATTTATTAGTTATACTATGGTCCTCATATATATGCAAAAACCTATTTAGATCGGACCACTATATCAGACAGCCGCCATAGGAATGATCGGTCGAAAATTAAGTTGTTGTATTAAAAACATTTTGGTTTGTCAAGATATCTTGACTAAACTCAGCATTTATTAGTTATACTATGGTCCTCATATATATGCAAAAACCTATTTAGATCGGACCACTATATCAGATATCTGCCATAGGAATGATCGTCACCAAACTCAGTATTTATTAGTTTTACTATGCTCCTCATATATACGCAACGTCCTATTAAGATCGGACCACTATATCAAACAGCCGCCATAGCAATGATCGGCAGAAAATTAAGTTGTATGAAAAACGTATTTGTTTATCAAGATATCTTGACCATATTCGGCATTTATTAGTTTTTCTATGCTCTTCATATATATGCAAAATCATATATATATCAAAGCACTATATCATATAGCTGCAGTAAGAACGATCGGCCGACTATTAAGTTGTTGTATGAAAAACAAATTTGTTTATTAAGATATCTTGACCAAGTTCTGAATTTTGTGTTATTCAACTTTGCTCCTCATATATACGCAAGATATTATTAAGATCGGACCACCATATCAGATAGCTGCTATTGACGCGATCGGTCGAAAATTAATCTGTTGTATAAAAGACATTTTTGTTTATCAAGATATCTTGACCAAACTCGGCATTTATAATTTTATTATGTTTTAGTTTCACACATATATTCAAAATCCTATTAAGATCGGACCACTATATCATATAGAGGCCATAGGAACGATCGGTTGAATATTAAGTTGTTGTACAAAAAACATTATTGTCTATGAAGATATCTTGGCCAAATCTGAATTTTTGTAGTTCAACTATGCTCCTCATATATATGCAATATCCTATTAAGATCGGAACAATATATCATATAGCTTCCATAAGAACAATCGGTCGAAAATTAAGTTGTTGTTTGAAAAACATTTTTGTTTATTTTGACCAAATTCGGCATTTATTAGTTTCACTATGCTCCTCATCTATACGCAACATCCTATTAAGAACGGACCACTATATCAGACAGCCGCCATAGGAATGATCGGTCGAAAATTAAGTTGTTGTAATAAAAAACATATTTGTTTATCAAGATATCTTGACCAAACTCAGCATTTATTAGTTTTACTATGGTCCTCATATATATGCAGAAGCCTATTAAGATCGGACCACTATATCAGCTAGATGCCATAGGAATGATCCGTCGAAAATTAAGTTGTTTAAAAAACATTTTGGTTTATCAAGATATCTTGCCCAAACTCAGCATTTATTAGTTATACTATGGTCCTCATATATATGCAAAAACCTATTTAGATCGGACCACTATATCAGACAACCGCCATAGGAATAATCGGTCGAAAATTAAGTTGTTGTATGAAAAACATATTTGTTTATCAAGATATCTTGACCAAATTCGGAATTTATTCTTATTAGTTTTACTATGCTCCTCATATACATACAATATCCTATCATGTTGTATTAAAAACATTTTGGTTTATCAAGATATCTTGACCAAACTCAGCATTTATTAAATATACTATGGTCCTCATATATATGCAAAAACCTATTTAGATCGGACCACTATATCAGATATCTGCCATAGGAATGATGTTGACCAAACTCAGTATTTATTAGTTTTACTATGCTCCTCATATATACCCAACATCCTATTAAGATCGGACTACTTTATCACAGCCGCCATAGGAATGATCGGTCGAAAATTAAGTTGTTGTATGAAAAACATATTTGTTTATCAAGATATCTTGACCAATTTCGGAATTTATTAGTTTTACTATGCTTCTCATATACATACAAAAACCTATTTAGATCGGACCACTATATCAGATATCTGCCATAGGAATGATCTTGACCAAACTCAGTATTTATTAGTTTTACTATGCTCCTCATATATACCCAACATCCTATTAAGATCGGACTACTTTATTAGACAGCCGCCATAGGAATGATCGGTCGAAAATTAAGTTGTTGTATGAAAAACATATTTGTTTATCAAGATATCTTGACCAAATTCGGAATTTATTAGTTTTACTATGCTTCTCATATACATACAAAATCCTATTAATATCGGACCACTATTTCACACAGCTGCCATAGGAACGATCGGTCGAAAATTAAGTTGTTGTTTGAAAAACATTTTCTTTTATCAAGATATCTTGACCAAACTCAGCATTTATTAGTTATACTATGGTCCTCATATATATGCAAAAACCTATTTAGATCGGACCACTATATCAGATATCTGCCATAGGAATGATCTTGACCAAACTCAGTATTTATTAGTTTTCCTATGCTCCTCATATATACCCAACATCCTATTAAGATCGGACTACTTTATCAGACAGCCGCCATAGGAATGATCGGTCGAAAATTAAGTTGTTGTATGAAAAACATATTTGTTTATCAAGATATCTTGACCAAATTCGGAATTTATTAGTTTTACTATGCTTCTCATATATACGCAACATCCTATTAAGATCGGACCACTATATCAAACAGCCGCCATAGCAATGATCGGCAGAAAATTAAGTTGTATGAAAAACGTATTTGTTTATCAAGATATCTTGACCATATTCGGCATTTATTAGTTTTTCTATGCTCTTCATATATATGCAAAATCATATATATATCAAAGCACTATATCATATAGCTGCAGTAAGAACGATCGGCCGACTATTAAGTTGTTGTATGAAAAACAAATTTGTTTATTAAGATATCTTGACCAAGTTCTGAATTTTGTGTTATTCAACTTTGCTCCTCATATATACCCAACATCCTATTAAGATCGGACTACTTTATCAGACAGCTGCCATAGGAATGATCGGTCGAAAATTAAGTTGTTGTTTGAAAAACATTTTCTTTTATCAAGATATCTTGCCCAAACTCAGCATTTATTAGTTATACTATGGTCCTCATATATATGCAAAAACCTATTTAGATCGGACCACTATATCAGACAGCCGCCATAGGAATGATCGGTCGAAAATTAAGTTGTTGTATTAAAAACATTTTGGTTTGTCAAGATATCTTGACTAAACTCAGCATTTATTAGTTATACTATGGTCCTCATATATATGCAAAAACCTATTTAGATCGGACCACTATATCAGATATCTGCCATAGGAATGATCGTCACCAAACTCAGTATTTATTAGTTTTACTATGCTCCTCATATATACGCAACGTCCTATTAAGATCGGACCACTATATCAAACAGCCGCCATAGCAATGATCGGCAGAAAATTAAGTTGTATGAAAAACGTATTTGTTTATCAAGATATCTTGACCATATTCGGCATTTATTAGTTTTTCTATGCTCTTCATATATGCAAAATCATATATATATCAAAGCACTATATCATATAGCTGCAGTAAGAACGATCGGCCGACTATTAAGTTGTTGTATGAAAAACAAATTTGTTTATTAAGATATCTTGACCAAGTTCTGAATTTTGTGTTATTCAACTTTGCTCCTCATATATACGCAAGATATTATTAAGATCGGACCACCATATCAGATAGCTGCTATTGACGCGATCGGTCGAAAATTAATCTGTTGTATAAAAGACATTTTTGTTTATCAAGATATCTTGACCAAACTCGGCATTTATAATTTTATTATGTTTTAGTTTCACACATATATTCAAAATCCTATTAAGATCGGACCACTATATCATATAGAGGCCATAGGAACGATCGGTCGAATATTAAGTTGTTGTACAAAAAACATTATTGTCTATGAGATATCTTGGCCAAATCTGAATTTTTGTAGTTCAACTATGCTCCTCATATATATGCAATATCCTATTAAGATCGGAACAATATATCATATAGCTTCCATAAGAACAATCGGTCGAAAATTAAGTTGTTGTTTGAAAAACATTTTTGTTTATTTTGACCAAATTCGGCATTTATTAGTTTCACTATGCTCCTCATCTATACGCAACATCCTATTAAGAACGGACCACTATATCAGACAGCCGCCATAGGAATGATCGGTCGAAAATTAAGTTGTATGAAAAACATATTTGTTTATCAAGATATCTTGACCAAACTCGGCATTTATTAGGTTTTTTATGCTCCTCATATATATGCAAAAACCTATAAAGATCGGACACTATATCATATAGAGGCCATAGGAACGATCGGTCGAATATTAAGTTGTTGTACAAAAAACATTATTGTCTATGAAGATATCTTGGCCAAACTCTGAATTTTTGTAGTTCAACCTTGCGCCTCATATAGATGCAAAATCCTATTAAGATCGGACCACTATATCAGACAGCCGCCATAGGAATGATCGATCGAAAATTACAAAAAAAATTTTTGTTTATCAGTATATCTTGACCACTATGCTCCTTATATATATGCAAAATCGTAATAAGACCACTATATCATATAGCGGCCATAGAAACGTTCGGTTAAAAAATTCAGTTGTTGTATGAAAGACATTTTTTTTATCAAGATATCTTGACCAAGCTTGGCATTTATTAGTTTTACTATGCGCCTCATATAGATGCAAAATCCTATTAAGATCGGAGCACTATAACATACAGCTGCCATAGGAACGATCGGTCGCAAATTAAACCATAATACATACAAATTACTTCATTATTCTCTTAAGTTAAACATAATTGACTTATGCCGGCAAGGCAACTCCCCACAGTCATATGAATTTGCCGTATATACAATTTTGCTTGTGACATGCCTGGCGCGACGCCACTCCATATATAGGTTTAGTGAACATATTCTATAATGCCAAAATTTCTTCCAAATGCTACCTTCCACCTTATCGTTTTCATGTACTAATTTGATAATACATTCAAATGGCTTTAATAATCTTTTAATCAATAGACTTATGCCGACTTATATGCATAAAAAACATATTTGTTTATCAAGATATCTTGACCACTATGCTCCTCATATGTATGCAAAATCGTAATAAGACCACTATATCATACAGCGGCGATAGGAACGTTTGGTTAAAAATTAAGTTGTTGTATGAAAGACATTTTTTTTATCCAGATATCTTGACCAAACTCGACATTTATAAGTTTACTTGCTCCTCATATGTATGCAAAACCTTAGTAAGGCCACTATGTCAGATAGCTGCCATAGGAATGATCGGTAAAAAATTAAGTTGTTTTTTGAAAAACATTTTTGTTTATAAAGATAACTTGAGCATACTCAGCATTTATAATTTATACCATGGTCCTCATATATATGCAAAATCCTATTAAGATCGGACCACTATATCATATAGCTGCCATAGGAATGATCGTTCGAAAATTAAACTGTTGTTTGAAAAACATTTTTGTTTATTAAGATATCTTGACCAAACTCGACATTTGAAGATTTTACTATGCTCCTCATATATATGCAAAATCCTAGTAAGACCACTATGTCAGATAGCTGCCAAAGGCATGATCGGTCAAAAATTAAGTTGTTTTAAAAACATTTTTGTTTATAAAGATATCTTGACTTAACTCGGCATTTATTAGTATAACTATGCTCCTCATATATATGCAAAATCGTAAAAATTCCACTATATCATATAGCGGCCATAGGAACGTTCGGTCAAAAATTAAGTTGTTGTATGAAACACATTTTTGTTTATTAACATATCTTGACCAAACTCGGCATTTATTAGTTTTACTATGCTGCTCACATATATACAAAATCCTATTAAGATCGGACCATTATATCATATAGAGGCCATAGGAACGATCGGTCGAATATTAAGTTGTACGAAACACATTATTGTTTATGAAGATATTTTGGCATTTATTAGTTTTTCTATGGTCCTCATATCCTTTTAAGATCGGACCACATTTTTGTTTATCAAGATATCATGAGTTGGTGTATGAAAAACATTTTTGTTTAGCAAGATGTCTTGACCAATCTCGGCATTTATTAGTTTTTCTATGCTCCTCATATATATGCAAAATCCTAACAACATTGGACCACAATATCAAATAGTTGCCATAGGAACGATCGGTCGAAAATTAAGTTGTAGTATGGAAATTTTTTTATTTTTTCACGCTATCTTGATCAAACACAGAATTTTGTAGTTCTACTATGCCCCTCATATATATGCAAAATCGTAATAAGACCACTATATCATATAGCGCTCCTCATATATACAAAATCCTATTAAGATCAGACAACTATATCATATAGGTGCCATAGGAACGATCGGTCGAATATTAAGTTGTTGTTTGAAAAACATTTTTGTTTATCAAGATATATTGACCAAACTCGGCATTTATTAGCTTTTTTATGCTCCTCAAAAATATGCAAAATCCTATAAAGATCGGACCACTATAACATGTAGCTGCCATAGGAACGATCGGTCGAAAATTAAGTTGTTGTATGAAAAACAAATTTGTTTATCAAGATGTCTTGATGAAACTCGGCATTTATTAGTTTTAGTATGCTTCTCACATATATGCACAATCCTATAAAGATCGGACCACTATATCATACAGCTGAAATAGGAACGATCGGTCAAAAATTAAGTTGTTGTATGAAAAACATATTTATTTATCAAGATGTCTTGACCAAACTCAGCATTTATTAGTTTTACTATGCTCCTCATATACATACAATATCCTATTAAGATCGGACCACTATATCAGACAGCCGCCTTAGGAATGATCGGTCGAAAATAAAGTTGTTGTATGAAAAACATATTTATTTATCAAGATGTCTTGACCAAACTCAGCATTTATTAGTTTTACTATGCTCCTCATATACATACAATATCCTATTAAGATCGGACCACTATATCATACAACTGCCATAGGAATGATCGGTCGAAAATTAAGTTGTTGTTTGAAAAACATGTTTGTTTATCTGGATACCTTGACCAAACTCAGCATTTATTAGTTTAACTATGCTTCTCATATATATGCAAAATCCTATTAAGATCGGACCACTATATCAGATAGCTGCAATGGAAAACATTTTTGGTTTATCAATATATCTTCACTAAACTCAGCATTTATTAGTTATACTATGGTCCTCATATAAATGCAAAATCCTATTAAAATTGGACCACTATATCAGACAGCCGCCTTAGGAATGATCGGTCGAAAATAAAGTTGTTGTAATAAAAACATATTTGTTTATCAAGATATTTTGACCAAACTCTGCATTTATTAGTTATGCTATGGTCCTATATATATATATATATATGCAGAAGCTTATTAAGATCGGACCACTATATCAGATAACTGCCATAGGAATGATCTGTCGAAAATTAGGTTGTTTAAAAACATTTTTGTTTATCAAGATATCTTGACCAAACTTAGTATTTATTAATTCTACTATGCTCCTCATATATACGCAACATCCTTTTAGAACGGACCACTATATCAGACAGCCGCCATAGGAATGATCGGTCGAAAATTAACTTGTTGTGTGAAAAACATATTTGTTAATCAAGATATCTTGACCAAATTCGGTATTTATTAGTTTTACTATGCTTCTCATATATACGCAACATACTTTTAAGATCGGACCACTATATCAGACAGCCGCCATAGGAATGATCGGTCGAAAATTAAGTTGTTGTATTAAAAACATTTTGGTTTATTAAGATATCTTGACCAAACTCAGTATTTATTAGTTCTACTATGCTCCTCATATATACGCAACATCCTATTAAGATCGGACCACTATATCAGACAGCCGCCATAGGAGTGATCGGTCGAAAATTAAGCTGTTGTATGAAAAACATATTGTTTATCAAGATATCTTGACCATATTCGGCATTTATTGGGTTTTCTATGCTCCTCATATATATTCAAAATCCTATATAAATCGAAGCATTATATCATATAGCTGCAGTAAGTACGATCGGTCGAAAATTAAGTTGATGTCTGAAAAATTTTCTGGTTTATCAATAAATTTTGACCGCGGAAACTTTTTGTTCAACTATGCTCCTCATATACCCACAAAATCCTATTAAGATCGGAGCACTATGACATATAGCTGCCATTGGAACGATCGGTCGAAAATTAAGTTGTATAAAAAACATATTTGTTTATCAAGATATCTTGACCAAACTCGGAATTAATTAGTTTAACTATGATCCTCATATATATGCAAAATCGTAATAAGACCACTATATCATATAGCGGCCATAGGAACGTTCGGTCAAAAATTAAGTTGTTGTATGAAAGACATTTTTTTATCAAGATATCTTGACCAAACTCAGCATTTATTAGTTTTACTATGCGCCTCATATATATGCAAAGTCCTAACAACATTGGACCACAATATCATATAGCTGCCATAGAAACGATCGGTCGAAAATTAAGTTGAAGCATGGAAATTTTTTTTATTTTGTCACGCTATCTTGACCAAACACCGAATTTTGTAGTTTTACTATGCTCCTCATATATAAGCAAAATCCTAACAATATCGGACTACAATATCATATAGCTGCCACAGGAACGATCGGTCAAAAATTAATTTTTTGTATGAAAAACAATTTTGTTTTTCAAGATATCGTGCCCAAACTCGGCATTTATTAGTTTTACTACGCTCCTCATATATATACAAAATCCTATTAACATCGGACTACAATATCAAATAGCTGCTAAGGAACGATCAGTCGACTATTAAGATGTATGAAAAACATTTTTGTTTATCAAGATATTTTGACCATGCTCTGAATTTTGTGTAATTCAACTCTGCTCCTCATATATACGCAAGATATTATTAAGATCGGACCACCATATCAGATAGCTACCATTGAAACGATAGGTCGAAAATTAAGCTGTTGTATGAAAAACATTTTTGTTTATCAAGATATCTGGACCAAACTCGGCATTTATTAGTTTTTGTATGGTCCTCATATCCTTTTAAGATCGGACCACATTTTTGTTTTTCAAGATATCATGAGTTGATGTATGAAAAACATTCTTGTTTATCAAGATGTCTTGACCAATCTCGGCATTTACTAGTTTTTCGATGCTTCTCATATATATGCCAAATCTTATAAAGGTCGGTCCACTATATCATATAGCTGCCATAGAAACGATCGGTCGAAAATTAAGTTGTAGCATGGAATTTTTATTTATTATTTCACGCTATCTTGACCAAACAAAGAATTTTGTAGTTCTATTATGCTCTTCATATATAAGCAAAATCCTAACAATATCGGACCACAATATCATGTAGCTGCCATAGAAACGATCGGTCGAAAATTAAATTGTAGCATGGAAATTTGTATTATTTTTTCACGCTATCTTGACCAAACACTGAATTTTGTAGTTCTATTATGCTCCTCATATATAAGCAAAATCCTAACAATATCGGACCACAATATCATAAAGCTGCCATAGGAACGATCGGTCAAAAATTAAGTTTTTGTATGAAAAACATTTTTGTTTATCAAGACATCTTGCCCAAACTCGGCATTTATTAGTTTTACTACGCTCCTCATATATACACAAAATCCTATTAACATCGGACCACAATATCAAATAGCTGCTACGGAACGATCGGTCGACTATTAAGTTGTTGTATGAAAGACATTTTGTTTATCAAGATATCTGGACCAAACTCGGCATTTATTAGTTTTTGTATTGTCCTCATATCCTTTTCAGATCGGACCACATTTTTGTTTACCAAGATATCATGAGTTGGTGTATGAAAAACATTCTTGTTTATCAAGATGTCTTGACAAACCTCGGCATTTACTAGTTTTTCGATGCTTCTCATATATATGCCAAATCTTATAAAGGTCGGTCCACTATATCATATAGCTACCATAGGAACGATCGGTCGAAATTTAAGTTGTTGTATGGAAATTTTTCTTATTTTTTTACGCTATCTTGACCAAGCACGGAATTTTGTAGTTCTACTATACTTCTCATCTATATGCAAAATCCTATTAAGATCGGACCACTATATCAGATAGCTGCCATAGAAAACATTTTTGGTTTATCAATATATCTTGACTAAACTCAGCATTTATTGGTTATACTGTGGTCCTCATATATATGCAAAATCCTATTAAGATCGGACCACTATATCATACAGCTGCCATAGGAACGATCGGTCGAAAATTAAGTTGTTGTTTGAAAAACATTTTTGTTTATCAAGATATCTTGACCAAACTCTGCGTTTATTAGTTTTACTATGCTCCTCATATATACGCAACATCCTATTAAAATCGGACCACTATATCAGACAGCCGCCATAGGAATGATCGGTCGAAAATTAAGTTGTTGTAATAAAAACATATTTGTTTATCAAGATATCTTGACCAAACTCTGCATTTATTAGTTATGCTATAGTCCTCATATATATGCAGGAGCCTATTAAAATCGGACCACTATATCAGATAGCTGCCACAGGAATGATCTGTCGAAAATTAAGTTGTTTAAAAAATATTTTTGTTTATCAAGATATCTTGACCAAACTTAGTATTTATTAGTTCTACTATGCTCCTCATATATACGCAACATCCTATTAAGAACGGACCACTATATCAGACAGCCGCCATAGGAATGATCGGTCGAAAATTAACTTGTTGTGTGAAAAAAATATTTGTTAATCAAGATATCTTGACCAAATTCGGCATTTATTAGTTTTACTATGTGTCTCATATATACGCAACATAAGATCGGACCACTATATCAGACAGCCGCCATAGGAATGATCGGTCGAAAATTAAGTTGTTGTATTAAAAACATTTTGGTTTATAAAGATATCTTGACCAAACTCAGCATTATTAGTTGTACTATGGTCCTCATATATTTTCAGTATTTATTTGTTCTACTATGCTCCTCATATATACGCAACATCCTATTAAGATCGGTCCACTATATCAGACAGCTGCCATAGGAACGATCGGTCGAAAATTAAGTTGTTGTTTGAAAAACATTTTTGTTTATCAAGATATCTTGACCAAACTCTGCGTTTATTAGTTTTACTATGCTCCTCATATATACGCAACATCCTATTAAAATCGGACCACTATATCAGACAGCCGCCATAGGAATGATCGGTCGAAAATTAAGTTGTTATAATAAAAACATATTTGTTTATCAAGATATCTTGACCAAACTCTGCATTTATTAGTTATGCTATAGTCCTCATATATGCGATCCTATTAAAATCGGACCACTATATCAGATAGCTGCCATAGGAATGATCTGTCGAAAATTAAGTTGTTTAAAAATATTTTTGTTTATCAAGATATCTTGACCAAACTTAGTATTTATTAGTTCTACTATGCTCCTCATATATGCAACATCCTATTAAGAACGGACCACTATATCAGACAGCCGCCATAGGAATGATCGGTCGAAAATTAACTTGTTGTGTGAAAAAAATATTTGTTAATCAAGATATCTTGACCAAATTCGGCATTTATTAGTTTTACTATGTTTCTCATATATACGCAACATAAGATCGGACCACTATATCAGACAGCCGCCATAGGAATGCTCGGTCGAAAATTAAGTTGTTGTCTGAAAAACATATTGTTTATTAAGATATCTTGACCATATTCTTCATTTATTGGTTTTTCTATGCTCCTCATAGATATACAAAATCCTATATATATCGAAGCATTATATCATATAGCTGCAGTAAGTACGATTGGTCGAAAATTAAGTTGATGTCTGAAAAATTTTCTTGTTTATCAATATATTTTGACCTCGGAAACTTTTTGTTCAACTATGCTCCTCATATACACACAAAATCCTATTAAGATCGGAGCCCTATAACATATAGCTGCCATAGGAACGATCGGTCGAAAATTAAGTTGTATAAAAAACATATTTGTTTATCAAGATATCTTGACCAAACTCGGAATTAATTAGTTTAACTATGCTCCTCATATATATGCAAAATCGTAATAAGACCACTATATCATATAGCGGCCGTAGGAACGTTCGGTCAAAAATTAAGTTGTTGTGTGAAAGACATTATTTTATCAAGATATCTTGACCAAACTCAGCATTTATTAGTTTTACTTCGCGCCTCATATATATGCAAAGTCCTAACAACATTGGACCACAATATCATATAGCTGCCATAGAAACGATCGGTCGAAAATTAAGTTGAAGCATGGAAATTTTTTTTATTTTTTCACGCTATCTTGACCAAACACGGAATTTTGTAGTTCTACTATGCTCGGCATTTATTAGTTTTACTACGCTCTTCATATATATACAAAATCCTATTAACATCGGAACACAATATCAAATAGCTGCTAAGGAACGATCGGTCGACAATTAAGATGTTGTATGAAAAACATTTTTGTTTATCAAGATATCTGGACCAAACTCGGCATTTATTAGTTTTTGTATTGTCCTCATATCCTTTTAAGATCGGACCACATTTTTGTTTATCAAGATATCATGAGTTGGTGTATGAAAAACATTCTTGTTTATCAAGATGTCTTGACCAATCTCGGCATTTACTAGTTTTTCGATGCTTCTCACATATATGCCAAATCTTATAAAGGTCGGTCCACTATATCATATAGCTACCATAGGAACGATCGGTCGAAAATTAAGTTGTTGTATGGAAATTTTTCTTATTTTTTTTACGCTATCTTGACCAAACACGGAATTTTGTAGTTCTACTATGCCCCTCATATATATGCGAAATCCTATTCAGATCGGACCACTATATCAGACAGCCGCCATAGGAATGATCGGTCGAAAATTAAGTTGTTGTATGAAAAACATATTGCTTATTAAGATATCTTGACCATATTCGGCATTTATTAGTTTTTCTATGCTCCTCATATATATGCAAAATCCTATATATATCGAAGCACAATATCATATAGCTGCAGTAAGTACGAATTTTTTAAGTAAAAATTTTCTTGTTTATCAATATATTTTGACCTCGGAAACTTTTTGTTCAACTATGCTCCTCATATATACACAAAATCCTATTAAGATCGGACCACCATATCATATAGAGGCCATAAGATATCTTGGTACAAAAAAGTTGTTGTATAGAAAAACATTTTTGACCGAATGTTCGGTCATCTTGATATCAAGATATCTTGATACAAAAAATGTCTTTCATACAACAACTTATTTTTTGTATCAAGATATCTTGATGCCTCTATATGATATGGTGGTCCGATCTTAATAGGATTTTGTGTATATATGAGGAGCATAGTTGAACAAAAAGTTTCCGAGGTCAAAATATATTGATAAACAAGAAAATTTTTACTTAAAAAATTCGTACTTACTGCAGCTATATGATATTGTGCTTCGATATATATAGGATTTTGCATATATATGAGGAGCATAGAAAAACTAATAAATGCCGAATATGGTCAAGATATCTTGATAAGCAATATGTTTTTCATACAACAACTTAATTTTCGACCGATCATTCCTATGGCGGCTGTCTGATATAGTGGTCCGATCTTAATAGGATTTCGCATATATATGAGGGGCATAGTAGAACTACAAAATTCCGTGTTTGGTCAAGATAGCGTAAAAAAAATAAGAAAAATTTCCATACAACTTAAATTTCGACCGATCGTTCCTATGGTAGCTATATGATATAGTGGACCGACCTTTATAAGATTTGGCATATATGTGAGAAGCATCGAAAAACTAGTAAATGCCGAGATTGGTCAAGACATCTTGATAAACAAGAATGTTTTTCATACACCAACTCATGATATCTTGATAAACAAAAATGTGGTCC
>JAEIGF010000447.1:0-2500 GCA_018903485.1 Drosophila littoralis
CTGTGGAGATACTTCCTGTACCCGCCGTGTCCAGTAAAAAACTGCGTTAGGTGGAAGTTAATTTCTCCGTTCCGTCTCCTAATCCATTGCTCCAGATTGGGGATTAGTTTGTGTGTCCATCTCCCCTTGTTCGCCGTGTTCCATCTCTCCTGCCAAGTTGCCATTGATGTTGCTCTCTCCGACCGTCGGATGACGTCTATTGAGACAGCTTCGCCTGTCGCTATTCGTGCTTTGTATATGTTCTCCATTTCCTTGGCCAGTATATCTATTGGCAGCATGCCTGCCAATACTGTGGCCGCCTCGTCCGACACCGTCCGGAATCCAGAAATAGTGCGGAGTGCGCTTAGCCTGTAGGGGACTGACATTTTCCTTCTCAGGCCTTTCTGGCTTGCGACTGCTGATGCCCATATCGGTGCAGCATAGAGCAGCACGGAGGCTACAACTCTCGCGAGGAGTAGGCGTCTACCTGCTCTAGGTCCTCCTATGTTTGGTAGCATCCTCGAAAGGGCCGCCTGCATTTTTGCCGCTTTCTGGCTAACATAGTCTACGTGAGGACGAAAGCTAAGCCTGTTGTCTAACATGACCCCCAGATACTTGATGGAAGCCTTTGACTCGATACTAACGCTGTCTACTTGAAATCTAGCAAACTCAACTATCTTGCGGCTTGTGATAAGCACAGCCTCTGTTTTATGGCCTGCCAGCTCCAGGCTAGCGCCGCGCATCCAGCTGGCCACACTCCTTATGGCTGCATTGGCTGCCGCTTCTACTTCTATTATTTCTTTGGCCACTACTACTAGGGCCAGATCATCTGCGAATCCTATGATTCTGCATCCCTGGGGCAATTGTACTCTGAGCACCTCGTCGTACATTATGTTCCACAGGAGTGGTCCCAAGACCGACCCCTGTGGTACCCCTGCTGTGACCGTGTAACTCCTAGTACCGTCTTCCGTATCATAAATTAATAGTCGATCGGACAGGTAGTTGGAAATTATACGGAAAAGGGAGGACGGTATCCCTATTCGGTCTAAGGCTTCCAGTATTCGAGACCAGCTTGCTGAGTTAAAGGCATTGCGGATGTCCAACGTAACCACCGCGCAGTACTCCTTGTCTCCCCACCTCCATCGGGTACCCTCTATTGCTTTAGTAGCAATATCTACCACCGCCTTAATTGCGTCGACCGTAGATCTAGCCTTACGAAATCCGTATTGCTGTTTGGACAGGGCCTCTTTCTCTTCAACCACCCTTATTAGTCGGTTGTACACGATCCTCTCCAGCACCTTTCCCGCCGTGTCCAGTAGGCAGATTGGCCTGTATCCCGAGGGTTCCTCTATTGGCTTATCCCCTTTCGGTAGGAGGATTAATTTCTGTCGCTTCCATCTCTTGGGAAATACACCGTCCTGCAGACATCTATTGTATGTCTCGGCGAAGGCGTCGGGTTTCGTCAGCATGGCTAACTTTAGCGCCTTGTTTGGCACCCCATCTGGTCCTGGAGCCTTTTTGTCGTCTAGCTTCTTGCTTGCCACTACCATTTCGTCTGTCGACACCTGCTGCACAAGTTCCGTGCTGCGGGAGCGGCTGACGACCTCCAATCTTGGGTGATGGGGGAACAGTGCCTCAACTATAGTGGCGAGTGCGGTAGGACAGGTCACACGGGTTGTTCGCTGGCTGCGAATCTTCTTCGTGACAACCTTATAAGCCGTGCCCCACGGGTTTACATCGGCCTCGTCGCATATTTGCTGGAAGCAGCTGGATTTGCTTTGTTTGATGCTTCTTTTGAGGTCTCGCTTGGCTGCCCGCAGGTCATCCAGCCTAGATGCAAAGTCTGGGCGGCCTCGGGCTCGTTGGGAGCGTCTTCTAGCGCGTAGGCAGGCCTTCCTTAGGTTGCTGATTTCCTCGTTCCACCAGTAGCAAGGTGCTCCTCTTCTGTTTGGCTTCCTCCTGGGCATGGATAAGTCGCACGCGTCCGAGATGTTTTCCATAAGCTGCCGTGCCATGTCTTCTGCTGTGGCCCCAGTCCATCGAGCATGGCGTAGGGAATCCGTGTATGTTTCCTTGTCTAGGCAGTTGTCCTTCCATTTGGGTCCTGTTGTTTTGGGCTGCTGTTTTCTCCGTCCTCTCCCGTGGATCTCGAAATGTACTGCTTGGTGGTCGCTGAATGTGAATTCATTGCTGACTTTCCATGTGGTTAGCCTATAGAGTGAGCTGCTGAGCAGGGTGAGGTCTATAATAGAGCCTCTACCGGCCTTGCAGTACGTGAGCTCCTGCCCGTCGTTTGCAAGGCCCAAGTCGATCGCCGCGAACTCTTCTAGCAGGGTGGTCCCTCTCGCGTTGGTTTCCTTGCTTCCCCATTCAATGGCCCAGGCGTTAAAGTCTCCTGCTATGACGAGGGGAGCTCTGTTGCGAGCGTCTTCTGATATTTCCTCCAGCATGTTTTGGAACCGCCGCAGTTCCCAGCTTGGGGGTGCGTAGCAACTGTAAACGGTGATTCCATTAATTTTCG
>JAEIGF010000447.1:17500-32500 GCA_018903485.1 Drosophila littoralis
CTCCCTACCATAGCAACCAGAAAATCGTAGATTGCCCCTATGCGAGACTCTAACGCATTAACGCATTTCTACAGAATTCAGCATGGTACTCGACAGACAAGATAATTATTCACCGAGTCATATTAGAATATAACAAAATCATTTAATTGAAGCAAGCCGTTGATCTCAAGATACATGATTATATTACAAGCGAATTATCAATTCCCTAAGATTTACCGAAACATTCAAATTCGAATTCATGATTTTAGAAATAATAATATACTGATTTTTGTTCAACAAAATAACTTCAGATTTCCAACATAACTTACTGAAGAAAACTGTTATCTTACGCTCACGTTGGCAATAGGTTCGAGATCAATGCAATGTCAATCGTAAATATATATATATACAACAGATATACAAAAAAAATAGTCCTCACTACTCTATATTAACTCACTTATACTTCCATCGTTGCGTGCACTTGGGCCCAATATGACGTCGATGCTGGTGGGTGTGTGTAGGTGTATTATTGTATGGGTATCATTTTTGCCCTTGCCAAATATATTCATAGGTCAAAAGGAATATTACTACTGCTGCTTAACTCTAATATCTATCGACTAATTATAATTCAATATAATACATTTTGTTCCATGTTTGTTTAGTTGCTTAAATTTACTTTAGCTTCGATCAATGGGAATAGATTAGGTAGACATCCGCTGATCGCAATGTCAAAAATTTAAGCTTAATGTGATGTACATATGTATGGATGCGTGCTTCGAATTTCGTTCAGATGCTTCTGTTTTACTAATTGTAGTTGCTTTTATCTTTCAGCTTGTTCGTGCGCTTTACTCTTTGTCAATTCTAATTCTCATTCGCTCAATAAGAGCGACGAAGGTAGCACAAAGGAGAATAAATAATCAATTACACTACGCAACCCAGATTTAAAGTCATAATTTCTTGTGGATCTGAATAAACTTGTGACTTTGGTATCCATTTATATAGGTCACTTAACGCCAGACACATTTGATGATCATCAACGAGCAGTCTCGAATGTGGCACTGGAGCACGGTTCCGAAATCTCCTTGGAGTAGATTTACTACCCTTGTCTCCGCGCCAATATATATGCATTAAGAGATTGGTGAAAATCGGACCAGCGCTTGCGGCAGCACCCCTGCCACGAGGCTGTAAAATTAAACAAGGGTCAAACACCAATCCATTGATACCAGGCTAATATAAAATCACCTGTTTCAATATCTTTCACTACTTAGATTTTACAATACTTTTCCACTTGCACGTCTGCTTCAATACGCTTCCTATTATTTTTATTACTTATTTTAACTTTAGACTTCGTTTTGCACCGTTTAATCTTCTTGACGAAGTACGTCTTTTCGCTTCCAATCTGAACTGAAGACTGTCGCACGCGGTCGCCCGCTCCTTTTATAGACCTAACCGTAACGGTGATAAAAGCTTTCGCGATCGCTCCTCAGTTTAACTGCATTATCGTATGATCTGCCTACGTGCCAAATCAGACATCACAAGGAATATGCAAAAGTGTGTGAGCTAAGTGCGAGGGTAGCACATAAAGTTTCTAACAATCAAGAACTGTTCCCACTCGGCTACTACAACGCAAATAAATGAACAAGATATTACGAAGAGCTTTTTATTTGAAAAATAGACTAGGTGGTATAATTACTTTTTATTTGAATGTCTTTCAGATGATAAACTCCTAACAATTTGTTATTACTATCGACTAATTGATAATAAAACGGGCTTAGTTTCTTATGAACTTTAGCTGGCAGAAATACTCTTGCTAGTTTCGAGCTGAACTTTTTGCTCGCGTTACTCTGAGCAAAGTTTCGTGCATAAACTGAATCGCCTGCTTTTAACTGCACCCTTCGGCAACGAAGATTATAAATTCTTGCATTAGCTTCATGCGCCTTATATATATTTTCTTTGGCCTTCTCCCGTGCTAATTGCATGGTGTTTGTACGGCTAATGTAAACATCATCGCTTAATAGATTTAGGTTTCTGAGCAGAGTGTAATCTTTTCCGTTCAGGATCATATTTTGTCCAAAAACAAGGAAATAGGGTGGAAAGCCTGTGCTTCGGTGTAATGTAGCTCTTAATGATGCACTTATTGCATTAAGCTGCACATCCCAATTAGTGTGGTCTTTACCGAGATAAGCTCGGATTGCAGCCAAGACTGACCGGTTCAATCTTTCACTTGCATTAGCTTGCGGCGAGTATATTGCAGTACATTTATGCTCAACTCCAAAGCGAGTTAAAAATGCTTTAAAGAAACTTGATCGGAATTGCGATCCATTGTCGGTAAGAATAGATTCGGGTACACCAAAAGTGTAGAAAATCGAATTCTCGAGATACTCTGTAATTTTCTGTGTTGTAAATTTCTTCAGAGGGCAAAGAAAATGAAACTTTGTGTTGTGATCTACCACGATCAACAAACCTATGTTACCCCTTTTTGTACGAGGATACGGTCCCAACAGGTCGACATATAATCTTTGAAATGGCCTATCTGAGGTCACTGGCTTACCCATTGGTGGCTTAAGGACTATATTTGGGCTCTTGGTAGATCTACAAGTGCTACAGTTAGCAATGTGTGTACGTATCTGGCTCACCATACCTGGCCAAAACAAGTACCTTTTTATTTTCTCTACAGTTTTCCCCATGCCGCAGTGTGCCGAGCTAGGTGGTTCGTGCGCATCGCGTAATACTTCTGGGACTAAACTTGCAGGTACCCACAGTTTCCATGAGTCCTTCTCTTGCGATTCTATGCCAGTGGCAAACTGTGTTCTCTTGTACACATAATCATCCATCAACTTTAGGTCCGGCAACCTAGCTTGGTTCTCTTTTATATACGCAATTAAAGCTAGATATTCTGGTGCCTTAAAACAAGTTGAAGTCAAATCTATTATAGGGCCATGGTCATCGAATTCTGCTACTTCTTCTTCGTAAGTTCTAGAGAGTGTATCAGCAACGACGTTTTGGGAACCACTTCGGTGCTGGATATCGAATTTGAATCCCTGCAGCTTCATAGACCATCTAGCTAGTCGTCCTGACAAATCCTTCTGCTTCATAAGCCATTTAAGAGAAGCATGATCCGTAATCACGGTGAACTCCTGACCTTCTATATATGCTCGAAACTTTTGAATGCCTTTGAGAACAGCGAGACACTCCAGTTCTGTAACTGAATAGTTACGCTGAGCTCTCGTAAGTTTCGCAGACATATAAGCGATCGGTAACTCTGAATCCTCTCGGATTTGCGCTAGTACACAACCAATGCCGTAAGTACATGCATCGCAAATCAGGATAAAAGGTTTCGAAAAATTGGGTGTTCTTAAAATAGGTGCGGCAGTCAGATTTGAGCATTGCGAAAGCTTCGGTGGCTTCCGGATTCCAATCCAGAGACTTTTGTTTTTTTAGAAGTTCTGTTAACGGATAAGTGATGGCGGCGTACTTTTCTACGAAACGCCTATACCATCCAGCCAGACCCAAAAAGCGACGTAACTGCTTGACCGTTTTCGGCACAGGGAATTCACTGATAGCCTGTATTTTCTCAGGATCCGTTTTGAGTTGCCCGTTTCCGATGATAAACCCGAGGTATCTTATCTCTGTCATGCAGAACTTGGATTTGCTAATATTTATAGTTAGATTTGCTTTCCTCAAACATAACGCAATCTCCTGTAGCAAAATTAGGTGGGAGTCGAAATTATCTGATAACACTAATAAGTCGTCTAAATAAACAAAGACTTGTGTACGCAAATGGGCAGGAATCACTTCATACATAAGGCGACAAAGTGTTTGTGGCGCGTTGCAAAGACCAAATGGCATCACCTTGTACTGGTACAATGGTCGATTGGGTATTGTAAAGGCAGTATATTGCCGTGATTTCTCCTCCAACGGTATTTGCCAGAAAGCGTGTTTCATGTCTAATCCGGTAATGAATTTAGCTGGAGGTAACCTACTCAAAATACCATCTATGTGGGGCAAAGGATAGGCATCCTTTTCCGTCACTTTGTTAACCTGTCTTGAGTCTAAACATAAGCGACACTTATCTCCGCGTTTAACCAGAACGCAATTGCTACTCCAGGGGCTGGTAGAAGGTTCTATTACATCTAGAGCTAGCATTTGGTCAATTTCTGCAAACATTAGTTTTTCAATGGCCGGAGAGACTGGCCAGTGGCGTTGCTTAACTGGTGTTGCCGAGCCTATATTAATGGAGTGACTAATCAAATTAGTTCTGCCTAAGCCTTCTTTAGCATACGAGGGAAATCCTCCTATAATGACATCGAGACGGCCCTGTTCCTCTTTAGTTAGAAGATGAAATTTGGGAAGCTCCCTTTGTTCTGCTCCAACATCTAATTCTGATATCTTTGCTTGCCTAGTAATTGTCCCTAACAAGCCAAACTCCCGCCAAAAATTAATACCTAAATATATATCCTGTTTAAGTTCTGGGATAATAAATAACTCGATACTTCTAGTTAACTGTCGATAAGTGATCTGCGTCTGTAATTTACCAACAATTCTGCTAGCGGTGCCATTTGCTGTGCGAATAGATCCGGTGCATCTCTTAGTCTTACTATTTTTAAGTAATTGTTGAGCTGCTGATCCACCTGCGCAACTAATAGTAGCTCCTGAATCCAAAAGTCCTATATACTCATTCCCTTCGAGTTGAACAGAAGTGTATAGTCGTTCATCCGAACTTAGAAAAATAGATGCTATTATATTCCTACGATTTTTACGTACTAATTTCCAAAACGTACGTAATCGTTTTGTAGAACGCTTGGGCTTAGTTATTAATCTAAAAGAATCTAAATCAGCAAAAATTCGCTTACGTGCCGAACTATAATTCTGTAGTCTGATATGAAAAGGTAAATCTGAAAAATGTTTAGAATAACTACTTGAATGCTTTTCTCGCTCTGCTATCGTTTTACTATCGGTTTTGTCCCTATCTTTATTTGTAACTTGGGTCGATTTTTCCGACACGGCCTGAGTATTTGCTGGGGATGTATCTATTTGGTGTTGTGTTGTACATCCCGCTGCCAGTTTCCCGAGGGGCTGCATTTTGAACAGCATGGTTTGAAAACTTCTTTGGCTCCGCAGCCATAACAAAAAATACGACGAATCTCCAGGCAATTGTCAAATTTATGTCAGATTTTATCGCAGTTCCAGCAGACTGGATCTGTCTTAATACGTTTTATTTCTTGAATTTCAGCTTCCGATGGAACAAGCGGCAAATTACCATTGGCTTCGCCTGATACTTCCGAAACATATGACCTTAATGTTCTTCCTTTAAAAGATTTTATGTCACCATAAAATTGCTCGTGTTTTCTCACTTCAACTCTAAGTTGCGATCTATTCTGAATGCTAACGTGGAGAAGTTCATGGTGCAGACTGGGTTTGGAATTGCAAATCAGAAGGTCTACTATCTGCTTTTCTAAGATTCCTTGTTGCAATCTGTCAACTAGATCTTCTATTGCAAACTGATAGTCATCAAAAGACTCACTCTCACCCTGTCGTCGTTTCCCAATCATTTCCCAAATTTCTAAATCGGTGTCAGAGTCTCCAAATCTTCTACGGAACTCTTGACAAAATGTTTCCCAATTAAAGTTTGTATTTGCGCGATGGAACTTCCAAAACCAATCGCTGGCCTTACCATTAAAAAGTAAGTATAAATGGTCATTAAGAAGATGGTAGTCGTTACCCAAATTTTGTTTGGTCAAGGATCGCACTCGGTAAAGAAATTCATCCATACGCATGCCTTGCTTAGTGCCATCGAACTTAATTCGCCAGTTCTGAATGATTCCTGATACTTTTTCCGGATTCACACTAAAGCTTTGGCTGCTTCTCTCTCTCTGCTAATTCTAGCATCCGCTTCACTCAATCTATGAATCAATGTTTCTGGTCCATGTTCTCTAGGTATTGGTGGGGTTGGATTAGTATCTATCCCATTAGAAGATGGTGGAGCACTATTTGAAATCTGCAAATTTGCGAGTTGATTTCGAATAGAGGTCTCAATAGTTTTAGATAAATATGACGTAATATGGTCCATCAACTGAGTTTGCTGAACGTTCATCATATTCTGAATATAATTAGCCATGTCGACTTGAGAGCCAAGAGACATGTTGCTTTGTGTCTGATCAAGGGTCGGTGCTCTATTTGTGGATCTAGTCGTCATCCCTCTCTTAGGAGTAGATCCTCTTTGTCTATTCCCCATGCCTCTCCTATTTAATGAATTTCGCTTATTTGCTTCTTGTTCTGTCATGCCCGGCATTGAATCAGTTAGGTTCAACTCTGCTGCCAAAGTGTTGTTAGAAAAGCTTAACGCAAGAGTTGTACAATCGGCTGCACATGTAGGGCATGCTGAAGTGTTTTGTAAGAACTCTATCAAACATGTTTTGTGAAATCGGTGCTTACATGGAGTATTAGCAAACAATTGTGACGAAGTCATCACCTCGTTGCAGATTCCACAAAAGGGATCTATCTGCTCTATGGCAGCTGCAATATTTTCTGTACTTCTTTGTACTGCCATTAAAATGTTACATGCGCTGAACGCTATTCAAAATCAGGAACAAATTAATTCTTTTCTAAATTATTATTTTTTTTTTTTTTTTTTTTTTTTATATATATCTAAAGCTGTCTGTCCTTTTCCCTAATGCTAAATACTGTTGAAATAATTAGGCGAAATTGGGTTTCCTTTGTTGTCGTCTATTATATGTAATGATTTCTATTGCTGATTTGGAATCAAGCTTCTCATGATAAATAGGTCAATTTCCGAATAGTTCCAGACAATTGCAGTTCCATACCTTCAAGAGCGCTTAACACAAGGAGTACTAAATATATTTAACGTTGTTAGACTTTTACGAGTCTATTTTGGTCGACCAATCCAATTCATGAATTGAAGTCGCTAATTCCGAAAATAGTTCTTATAATTTCCAACTACGCTTATCTAAAACCCTTTTAATAACTTGAAAACAAATCATATGTAATTTAGTTTGGATAACCAGAGCATTCCGGGGAAATATAATCTCAACTAAACTAAACGATCTTTGGCATTTTTGTGCAGTGTAACTCCCAATACTTTGAAAACTAGCTGTAATCGGAGGTATAGCCGCGAAATCCAAAAATTATCTAGGATAGTTGCAAATCATACTCTGCCCCGATGTTGGGCGCCATTTCTTATGTAGTGTCCACGTGTATACGGGGGCAGTCGATGCTGCCATTTACATGGAGTGTCCACGTCCCTTTGTAACCCTCTAGGGCGTTTTCGCCCTTAGTGGCTTACGTTGGTCGCGGGGCATTGGGTTCGGGGGCGCGTACTTCTTGCTTTTGCTCAATTTAGCTCGTCGTGGTCGGGGTTCTTCCTCGCCCAATCTGCCTATCAACACCAATACACTGACATGAAGAATATCAAGTACGCTTCAAAAATAAACCAGATCAAATACTATCATAAAATTTAACTTTATTTCCCTATCCTGTAAATAAGTGTTCCGACAAACACCACAAAACTCGGGATCCAATATGCCTAATGGAGGGATCTTGCTGTTAGTTGTCCCTCGTCTCTACCCTCCCTACCATAGCAACCAGAAAATCGTAGATTGCCCCTATGCGAGACTCTAACGCATTAACGCATTTCTACAGAATTCAGCATGGTACTCGACAGACAAGATAATTATTCACCGAGTCATATTAGAATATAACAAAATCATTTAATTGAAGCAAGCCGTTGATCTCAAGATACATGATTATATTACAAGCGAATTATCAATTCCCTAAGATTTACCGAAACATTCAAATTCGAATTCATGATTTTAGAAATAATAATATACTGATTTTTGTTCAACAAAATAACTTCAGATTTCCAACATAACTTACTGAAGAAAACTGTTATCTTACGCTCACGTTGGCAATAGGTTCGAGATCAATGCAATGTCAATCGTAAATATATATATATACAACAGATATACAAAAAAATAGTCCTCACTACTCTATATTAACTCACTCATACTTCCATCGTTGCGTGCACTTGGGCCCAATATGACGTCGATGCTGGTGGGTGTGTGTAGGTGTATTATTGTATGGGTATCATTGTTGCCCTTGCCAAATATATTCATAGGTCAAAAGGAATATTACTACTGCTGCTTAACTCTAATATCTATCGACTAATTATAATTCAATATAATACATTTTGTTCCATGTTTGTTTAGTTGCTTAAATTTACTTTAGCTTCGATCAATGGGAATAGATTAGGTAGACATCCGCTGATCGCAATGTCAAAAATTTAAGCTTAATGTGATGTACATATGTATGGATGCGTGCTTCGAATTTCGTTCAGATGCTTCTGTTTTACTAATTGTAGTTGCTTTTATCTTTCAGCTTGTTCGTGCGCTTTACTCTTTGTCAATTCTAATTCTCATTCGCTCAATAAGAGCGACGAAGGTAGCACAAAGGAGAATAAATAATCAATTACACTACGCAACCCAGATTTAAAGTCATAATTTCTTGTGGATCTGAATAAACTTGTGACTTTGGTATCCATTTATATAGGTCACTTAACGCCAGACACATTTGATGATCATCAACGAGCAGTCTCGAATGTGGCACTGGAGCACGGTTCCGAAATCTCCTTGGAGTAGATTTACTACCCTTGTCTCCGCGCCAATATATATGCATTAAGAGATTGGTGAAAATCGGACCAGCGCTTGCGGCAGCACCCCTGCCACGAGGCTGTAAAATTAAACAAGGGTCAAACACCAATCCATTGATACCAGGCTAATATAAAATCACCTGTTTCAATATCTTTCACTACTTAGATTTTACAATACTTTTCCACTTGCACGTCTGCTTCAATACGCTTCCTATTATTTTTATTACTTATTTTAACTTTAGACTTCGTTTTGCACCGTTTAATCTTCTTGACGAAGTACGTCTTTTCGCTTCCAATCTGAACTGAAGACTGTCGCACGCGGTCGCCCGCTCCTTTTATAGACCTAACCGTAACGGTGATAAAAGCTTTCGCGATCGCTCCTCAGTTTAACTGCATTATCGTATGATCTGCCTACGTGCCAAATCAGACATCACAAGGAATATGCAAAAGTGTGTGAGCTAAGTGCGAGGGTAGCACATAAAGTTTCTAACAATCAAGAACTGTTCCCACTCGGCTACTACAGTATGTGTATGTGTATGTGTATGTGTATGTGTATGTGTATGTGTATGTGTATGTGTATGTGTATGTGTATGTGTATGTGTATGTGTATGTGTATGTGTATGTGTATGTGTATGTGTATGTGTATGTGTATGTGTATGTGTATGTGTATGTGTGTATGTGTATGTGTATGTGTATGTGTATGTGTATGTGTATGTGTATGTGTATGTGTATGTGTATGTGTATGTGTATGTGTATGTGTATGTGTATGTGTATGTGTATGTGTATGTGTATGTGTATGTGTATGTGTATGTGTATGTGTATGTGTATGTGTATGTGTATGTGTATGTGTATGTGTATGTGTATGTGTATGTGTATGTGTATGTGTATGTGTATGTGTATGTGTATGTGTATGTGTATGTGTATGTGTATGTGTATGTGTATGTGTATGTGTATGTGTATGTGTATGTGTATGTGTATGTGTATGTGTATGTGTATGTGTATGTGTATGTGTATGTGTATGTGTATGTGTATGTGTATGTGTATGTGTATGTGTATGTGTATGTGTATGTGTATGTGTATGTGTATGTGTATGTGTATGTGTATGTGTATGTGTATGTGTATGTGTATGTGTATGTGTATGTGTATGTGTATGTGTATGTGTATGTGTATGTGTATGTGTATGTGTATGTGTATGTGTATGTGTATGTGTATGTGTATGTGTATGTGTATGTGTATGTGTATGTGTATGTGTATGTGTATGTGTATGTGTATGTGTGTGTGTATGTGTATGTGTATGTGTATGTGTATGTGTATGTGTATGTGTATGTGTATGTGTATGTGTATGTGTATGTGTATGTGTATGTATGTGTATGTGTATGTGTATGTGTATGTGTATGTGTATGTGTATGTGTATGTGTATGTGTATGTGTATGTGTATGTGTATGTGTATGTGTATGTGTATGTGTATGTGTATGTGTATGTGTATGTGTATGTGTATGTGTATGTGTATGTGTATGTGTATGTGTATGTGTATGTGTATGTGTATGTGTATGTGTATGTGTATGTGTATGTGTATGTGTATGTGTATGTGTATGTGTATGTGTATGTGTATGTGTATGTGTATGTGTATGTGTATGTGTATGTGTATGTGTATGTGTATGTGTATGTGTATGTGTATGTGTATGTGTATGTGTATGTGTATGTGTATGTGTATGTGTATGTGTATGTGTATGTGTATGTGTATGTGTATGTGTATGTGTATGTGTATGTGTATGTGTATGTGTATGTGTTTTTTTTTTTTTTTTTTTTTATATTCAGTTTATTTATTTGCTTAGTTATTTAGCTTAGGTTATAGTTGGGGTGTTGTTTAGGTAGCGTGGATTGCCTGCGGAACGGCCGCGAAGCATTGCTTCACAGGCATGTTCTTGCTACCTAAATATCCGCGGTTCTCCGTCTGCTGCGCTCAACTCTCCTGAGTTCTCGCATTACTTCTGCTGCGAAGGTGCTGGCAGCGTCCCACTTTTGTGCGGTCTCTATCATGCTCGTGACCAGGTTGTCCACCGTGATAGGTCTGCCCATGATGTCCTCCAGTTCCTGTCTGTTCGCTGCGAAACGTCCACACTCGAATATGACGTGATTGGCGTCCTCTATGATTCCTCTGCCGCACCAAGAACACTCGTCTGTGTTGTCGTGGCTGAATCGCTTTAAGTAGCTCCTGAAGCATCCGTGGCCTGATAGGAGCTGCGTTAAATAAAAATTAGTATTGCCATACTTGCGATTTGTCCAGGCTTCCAAGTTTGGCATAAGCCTATGCGTCCAGCGTCCTTTAGATGCGCGATCCCAGCGTGCTTGCCATCGTGCTACGCTCTGCATCCTTGCCTCAGTGCGAATCGAGTTTGCTGTGTTGCTTCCATCGTGGGCTCTATAGCAAACTACAGCTTCTGTTGCCAGTTCGTTTAGCGGGACCATTCCTGCGATAACCAGCGCCGCTTCGTCCGATACCGTCCGGAATGCGCAGCTGACCCGTAGAGCGCTTAGGCGGTATATAGAGTGTACGCCCCGGCTGTAGCTGGGAACAGCCATAGCTCTGCTCCAGATGGGGGACGCGTACATTATTACCGCTCGGTTTACGGTCATAAGGAGCCGGCGTCTCTGCTGTTTCGGTCCCCGTGTGTTCAGCATAATCCTGGATAGCGCTCGACAGGACTCTGCTGCTTTCTTGTGCACGTACTCCAAGTGCTCTTTGAACGTCATTCTTGTGTCTAGCATGACACCCAGGTACTTTAGTGCCCTTGCTGATTCTATTGTCGCACTGCCGACTCTTATGTGCGCTGTTTCCACTCTTTTTCGACTGCTGACTAACACCGCTTCCGTTTTATGAGCAGCCAGCTCGAGTCCAGCTGTATCGTATCGATCGGGAGTTCCAGTCGGAGGATGCCATCGTACATGATGTTCCAGAGGAGGGGTCCTAGAACTGAGCCTTGGGGCACTCCAGCGGACACTTGATGTGTAGTGGGGCCGTCTGCGGTGTCGTATTGCAGCAGTCTTCCATTGTAGTAGCTGCGTATCGTCTCCTGAAGATAATATGGGACGCGGAACGTTGACAATGCATCCAATATTTTGTCCCACCTGGCTGTGTTAAAGGCATTTTTAACATCCAGCGTGACGATGACGCAGTACTTTTTTGTGCCGCTTTTCCATCTCGATCCTTGGATGGCATTTGTTGCTATGCCGACCACTTTCTCCAGAGCGTCTATTGTAGACTTTGCCTTGGTGAAACCAAATTGGCTTTGGGACAGGCCACCATTGTTGTCGACAGCTACCTGAAGCCTGTTGCAGATTAGCTTCTCCAGCACTTTGCCTAACGTGTCCAGGAGGCAAATCGGCCTGTATGACGATGGGTCGTCGGGCGGCTTACCAGGCTTCGGTAATAGAACTAGCGTTTGGAGTTTCCATATTGTGGGGAAAGTTCTCTCCATTAGGCACATGTTGAAAAGCTGCACGAACTGCGCGGGCTGCAAGGACATGGCTAGTTTCAGTGCTCGGTTGGGGATTCCGTCCAAACCCGGTGCCTTACTGGGCTTTAGGCTTCTGGCGATCGTTAGCACCTCTTCGACTGAGACTTCGTCGATGAGAGACGGCATGGCTGCTACGTGGCTCGATGGTATGGCTTGCGTATGTAATACGTCGGGTCTGATTGGGAATAGCGTTTCCACAATCAACTTCAGCTCACTTGGGTCAGAAGGCTGCGCTTGTTTGCCGGCGTAGAGTCTTTTAACGACAGTTTTGTACGCCTTGCCCCAAGGATCATATTCGTCTGAGTCGCATAGCTCCAGGAAACATTCTCGTTTGCTATCTCTTATGGACTTTTTTAGCATTTTTCTGGCACTCTGATACCTTAGCTGCTGTTCGGCATAGTTGGGTCTACCTCGGGCTCGCTGGTATCTCCTCCTGGCTTGGATGCAGTTCTGCCGTGCTTCGGCAATATTTTCGTTCCACCAGTACGTGGGTACATGGTGGCGCCGAAACGTTTTCCGGGTTTGCATGCTCTCGTCACAGGCACGCGATAGCTGGCATGCCATTTGGGAGGCTCTGTGACAAGCGAGTGGACTGCATTCGAAAAGGCCACGGGGTCGAAAGTATCCAGGCGGTAAGCTTTCCGACTTAGGCTTCTAGTGCTGCCTGCAGTTCCTTCACCAATCGTGCATATTATTGCGGAGTGGTCGCTTGCGGTGTATAAGTCGCTTAGTTGCCATTTTGTTGCGCTAAAAAGTGACGAGCTTGCGAAGGTAAGATCGATTATGGATCCGATACCACCTCGAGTGAAGGTATTTTCCGAGCCGAAGTTTAGCAGAGCTATATCTAGGGCTGCGAAGCTTTCCAACAGGGCACGACCTCTTGCGTTAGTTGCTTGGCTGCCCCATTCCACTGCCCAGGCGTTGAAGTCACCAGCAATAATGACCTTCCGCCCCCTTGCGTCATCTACTAATGCATCTAATGCAGCTGTAAATTCGCAGAGTTCCACTTGGGGCCAGGTAGCAGCTGTATATCCACAGGCTGCCGTATTGTGCGCGTACAAACCCAGTAAAGGACTATGTTTTTGTCAGCGATGTCGATGGGTCGCCACATACCCAGAGCGCAGCTTTTCCATCCTGATCCTCGGTCCATATTCTCGGGCAGTTGGTTTCTCGGTGGTGGGGTTCGCTGATAATGGCAATATCAATGCGCATCTCCTAACAGTCTGCTCCAAGATGGCTTGAGCAGCTATGCAGTGGTTAAGGTTTATTTGAAATAACCTTAACATTTCATTTTGAGTACTGCCTCGCGATACGCCGGACATTTAAAGCTTCCTGTAGCGTGGTCCGTTGATTTTTCTCCTTTCCGTATGCAAAGGCTACATTTTGGTGGCTTGGAGCAGCTCTTTGCTTCGTGACCTGTGTCCCCGCATCTGAAGCATGCGCCTTTCATACGCCTTTGTATGTGTATGTGTATGTGTATGTGTATGTGTATGTGTATGTGTATGTGTATGTGTATGTGTATGTGTATGTGTATGTGTATGTGTATGTGTATGTGTATGTGTATGTGTATGTGTATGTGTATGTGTATGTGTATGTGTATGTGTATGTGTATGTGTATGTGTATGTGTATGTGTATGTGTATGTGTATGTGTATGTGTATGTGTATGTGTATGTGTGTATGTGTATGTGTATGTGTATGTGTATGTGTGTATGTGTATGTGTATGTGTATGTGTATGTGTATGTGTATGTGTATGTGTATGTGTATGTGTATGTGTATGTGTATGTGTATGTGTATGTGTATGTGTATGTGTATGTGTATTTTTTTTTTTTTTTTTTATATTCAGTTTATTTATTTGCTTAGTTATTTAGCTTAGGTTATAGTTGGGGTGTTGTTTAGGTAGCGTGGATTGCCTGCGGAACGGCCGCGAAGCATTGCTTCACAGGCATGTTCTTGCTACCTAAATATCCGCGGTTCTCCGTCTGCTGCGCTCAACTCTCCTGAGTTCTCGCATTACTTCTGCTGCGAAGGTGCTGGCAGCGTCCCACTTTTGTGCGGTCTCTATCATGCTCGTGACCAGGTTGTCCACCGTGATAGGTCTGCCCATGATGTCCTCCAGTTCCTGTCTGTTCGCTGCGAAACGTCCACACTCGAATATGACGTGATTGGCGTCCTCTATGATTCCTCTGCCGCACCAAGAACACTCGTCTGTGTTGTCGTGGCTGAATCGCTTTAAGTAGCTCCTGAAGCATCCGTGGCCTGATAGGAGCTGCGTTAAATAAAAATTAGTATTGCCATACTTGCGATTTGTCCAGGCTTCCAAGTTTGGCATAAGCCTATGCGTCCAGCGTCCTTTAGATGCGCGATCCCAGCGTGCTTGCCATCGTGCTACGCTCTGCATCCTTGCCTCAGTGCGAATCGAGTTTGCTGTGTTGCTTCCATCGTGGGCTCTATAGCAAACTACAGCTTCTGTTGCCAGTTCGTTTAGCGGGACCATTCCTGCGATAACCAGCGCCGCTTCGTCCGATACCGTCCGGAATGCGCAGCTGACCCGTAGAGCGCTTAGGCGGTATATAGAGTGTACGCCCCGGCTGTAGCTGGGAACAGCCATAGCTCTGCTCCAGATGGGGGACGCGTACATTATTACCGCTCGGTTTACGGTCATAAGGAGCCGGCGTCTCTGCTGTTTCGGTCCCCGTGTGTTCAGCATAATCCTGGATAGCGCTCGACAGGACTCTGCTGCTTTCTTGTGCACGTACTCCAAGTGCTCTTTGAACGTCATTCTTGTGTCTAGCATGACACCCAGGTACTTTAGTGCCCTTGCTGATTCTATTGTCGC